>JASANE010013944.1:0-23983 GCA_030248225.1 Trileptium ribeirensis
AATTGGTTGCCACGATAAGGCTCATTTGAGCCTCCTAAGCGATTAGGCTGGGCTCCGCGTTGTACATAGCTGGAGACATATACGTCGACAGGCTGCTGCCTTCGCGCTACAGCACCTGCTAGCTCTGGCGGAGGGTATGCCAACATCGGGCAATAGCGAGCATAGTGACCATTCTGGCCACAACGGAAGCAATTTACTAAAGGCATCTGCGGACGCGGTGCTACTGGCTGCGAATTATTTGCGTAAGGCTGCGCAAGCGCGTTCAATTGCTGCGGAGCTCCTGCTCGGCGGTCGATTACATCGAGTAATCGGTTTATCGTATCATTATTAGCATTACTTACACGGCGGTTATCTTCTAACACTGATTGGAGTTGTGTGACCACTCCTTCTCCAGATTCTTCGAGAAGGACATTTACTGCCTTAGTAGGGCGCGGTTTGCTTACTACTGCGGGGGTGTCCGGTTCAGGACAATCGGATATTGCATCCTCATATCGCTTAGCAACTTCTAACATATCGCGAAAAGTGGCACATTCATGAATTTGGTTCAACACTTGTCTACGTAATTCTACACGTAATCCTCTTTGGAAATATTTACGAAGCAGCGAATCCCTCTGTGGAGGGTCAACATCAGGAATGCTCGGTCACACAACTTTTGCAATTCTAAACCATATATGGCGACTGTTTCCTCAGCACCTTGCTTCCTAGTGCAAAGGCCAGCTAGCGATTTCTCTGGGCGGCGCGAAGAAGAAAATAAGAAGCGTAAATTATAAACCAGACCGTCAAAGGTTCGTCGTTGAGCTGGGGTTAGGCCTGCACAGACCTCCCTAGCGGGTCCTCTCAATAGTGCGGGTATACAGGTTAACTTCTGTTCATCACTCCAATTGTTGGCACTAGCCAATCGATTAAACATTCGAATCCAGTCTTCAAAATCCTGACCTCCAGGTTTTCCTTCAAAGGTCGGCATATCACGAAGGGGTATTATAGTTGTCGCAGATGCACGTTTAACAAGGTGGTGCAACAGGGCACCTAGAGTGTCTTTCGTGGGATCGGGGAGAGGCGGTAAATCGCCATTATTGCCTTCAGAGAGGGGCGGGTTATGATTTCCTCCAAAAGCGAGATCGTTAGCAGGACTACTAAAAAGATTATCATCCGGTTCTACATATTCTCCGAGATCAGTCATGGGGTATTCTTGACGGTTCGCCATTGGAAGTTATCGATTTCGACTTAAAATTTTGCAGTTTTCTCCTAGTTACTGTCGGGTGTTCGAAAATTCGGACTTTAATTTCTGAAATTTCGACCTAGTTTCGTTCCAACTCTTGCCCGTTCACTGATAGTTTACACACGAAGCGATGTTACAAAACTATATAACAATGATTTAAATACAAACAATAGTCTCAAGAGTTTACAGTGTCCCAATCAGACGATGACGGCGTTCTTCTGTTCCACGAGCTTGTCTACTTGCGTTCGAGGTCGGTACGGTACACCAGCGACTCGATCAGCGATTCTTTGTCACCAGCGACTCGATCAGCGATTCTTTGTCGGCGATGGTATTACGATTGACGCGCTGTTCGTGCTGACGCGGCGGTCGATTGGCTGTCGCTTTCGATATACACGGCGTGGCGCTCCCGGCGATTGATCGATGACGTAGTATACAGGGTCGCGATTAGTGGTGGCGACCGACGATAATAGTTCCGATAGCCCTTATTGAATACCAGCAAATCCAATGTCCCCGTAAACGCAACCGATAACCCGTCTAATATTGTCAATAACCGGATTTTATCGACCGATTTACCCTAAGTACTACTACCGATAACCCAAATATTATAACCAATAAACCCGATTAGTAAGACCAGTAACCCGAATTAATATTACCAATATCCCAATTAATATACCCGATAACCCAATTATTATTATTACTAGTTTTATTAATATAACCAGTAATCCAATTAATATTACCGAATTATCCGACTAATACAACCAGTTCCCAATTACCACGACCAATTCCCAATTAGCGTTCCTGGATAGTAGACGACGGCTTAATAATATAACGAATTTGAGTCCGAATAGATGGTTGACGACGGCTCAATAATATAGCGAAATTGAGTCCGTAAGAATCAATTAATAGAATCGACGACAATTCACAATACAATGTACTATAATAATTTAACAAATACTTATTACTTGAGTATGGGGTTAATGAATTAAGTGCCTGAAATAATGGTCCCCCTCTGGGGGTCGCTCCTCCGGACCGAACCTCTTGGCTCGTGGTTAAATCGTTCCTTTTCCGCACGGGCGGTTACACATGTACACGGGTACATCCACATATCAATACAACAACAATTTCAATAACGATACGGCATAACAATCATATGACAATCATCGATACATAACAATACCTACACTCCGATTAGCATCATCCTTGGTCATGCACTTGAACTCTTTGAATACTCATATATATATATATATATTTCCAAGTTCTGGTCACCTAGTATGTATGCGAGAGGTCACTTTTCCATAGACTTCAAAAATTTCTATAAGCGGTATAAGCGAGTAAAATTTACTTAAAACGTATGGTTTAAACGAACAAATTTCGCTCACGGCGTGTGGTTTAAACGAGTAAATTTATCTCACGGCGTGTGGTTTAAACGAACAAAAATTTCGCTCACGGCGTGGCCCCCACTTGTAATAAAATCGACGTGACGCTGCTGCATTACGCACTTCCCAGACGTAATGCCCGTACGACCCCGGCTATCGTGACTTCAAGGGCGGACCTGATGGGTTTCAATTACGTGAATGTCTTTTCCTACGCGAGTCAGGCCCAAGAAATGACGGAGCTTAGCAAGCCGCAGGAGCGCTTCAAAGGATGTGTTCTGATCCTGCCGGACGGGTTGCGCACGTAGTCAACGAGGTAATACCTTTGAGGTCCCCAGGGAGGTCGGCTCCGTCACCTGCTCACAAGCCAAAGAGACCGTACCACTATTCCCTATCCACGTTCAAACCGGGAAGTGTAAAATTTCAACTATTTAAGCTTAAGTTTGATCGAAATTAGTGGCTATTTTATCGAACCAACTACTTTATTAAATTTAGCCAGTGGCCCCCACTAGGGTCCGACAAATCCCTAGACGTTTAACGTCGGATCCGCGCGTGTATAACTTTCCTATGTCGGGCGCTCAGCGTGAGTTGTAAATTTTCTAATTTGTGAGTCGCACCAGTCGTACCTATACAACAACAATGATTACTAGACAAATTAATTGGTAATCGGCGAGTCACGCTGAGGTTTGCTTCTTCGATGCGCGTGTCAAACCTGAACGTGGGTCGTCGATTTGGGGTGACGGATTTCAAACCCCTTCAATTCCTATCGCAACTACGGGTCAACAAAACACTTGCACAATTCGGGTTTTCAGTGAGCATTTATTGATGGGTAGCACAAAAATTATGGGTAAACGGACAGATACATATTGTACGGGCAGATACAATAACGTTATGTCACATTTACAGCACGCTAGTACACAATGAGCAGAGCATCGATTGGGGAGGGTTGCGGAGTCATCGCCTTTTTGACGGAACTCTCACAGCTGAGTCAAAACACGGCATGCACTGTGAAGCCTTATCTCATGACAGCTGCGCTTACCTTACTCATGAAAAAACAGTAATGGGTCACTTTAAAATTAGTACCGGTAAATGTTACGGTTAGTTATCGACATCATAAAGGCGCCATCGAAATAACTAGTGGTTCGGTACTACATTCGCTAACAGGATTGGGTACTCCGATACAACGATAGGTTCAGGTAAGCGAAAGGCGGAACGAGGCGGGGATACGGGGATGAGCGTGCTACGGGACGTTTGCGAGACTTCATCTTGCTCATGCAAATCACAAAACTATGGTACATAATGATCGGTTACTTATTTTCGCAGTTAGTAGCGATGAGGTTAACCTACGACAACGTGATACAACAATGGATACAGCAATGCTTAATGATACCATGACAAGAGTATGAAATATTTCTCGGTACGACTCCTGAATTCTATGATGCGACAGCGGTGCGGTACAAAGTTTTCTTTCCTACTCGCATACATACATACGTGCTTAGAGTGACCTTATAAAATTTGTAATGGAGCTTCTGAATAGGCTAACTAACTTTGACATTCATTTTCTATGTAATTACTTTGCAAACACAATGGAATTGAGACCCTAATTATACTCAGTCTTTGATCCAGGTCGTTACAAAAACAGATACTTCGAATACACCAATTCAAGTGATAACAGCAGAGAAAAGGAACGATTAGGCGGACTTGCCTTTCGAACAGCTTACGGGGTCCCGGTAGACTGAGCTTGGGAGCAAATTTTGAGCGTTTCCTAATGTGAGGCTTGGTCCAATTTACTACGCGGGCTGTACCTTGCATTGTAATTAAAACGAGTAGTATGAGTGTTTAAAAACGTTCCTAAACGAGTAATATTTGATACTGAAATTTAACTGTTATTTCGAGCAATTTCTGCTCGACGCAACAAGGCGATAAACAGAGGCCCCGGTTGTCAGGTCAACCGTAGCCAATTTTCTAGCTTAGTCCTACTCCGTTTGCTGGCTTAAATGATTTGATTCGCAATTTCAAGTTGACTTCTGAGCACAATCCGATTAGGGCTGAGGGAGTCTTTTGATTCCTAATAACTTCTCAATTTGGTGCTATTTCTCAGTGCAATTTCGCACAGGGGTGGGACTCGACCTTACGTGTTGATTTGCTGGGACCGGGTCAACGGTCCTCACAGAAATGGTCTGTCGGGCCAAGGTCCGACAGATTCGATGCCGCATTTGGCGACTTTGTTAACCTTGAAATTTAAAGTATTTTCGTTGGTAATGTAACTTATCAACGCTGGGGAAATTAATATTTTCCTTTGCCTAACCAAAATATGTGGAAAAGCAAGACCAAAGCAGACTTACGAAAATAGTCTGAATTATGAAATTTGAACTGCAATCCGAGCAACGGTTGTGCGGGTCGGATTTAGATTGCTTATAACTTTTGAACGGGCCATGGATTTGCCGGGCTCAATAGCTTAAATGAAAGGCCTAGCGGGCCTCTATGTATACGAGAAAAATCGTTAAAATTCCTGGAACGGATGTCAAGTTATTAATGTGTAAAGTTCGGGTAAAAGCGGACCACTATCGGGCCATCGGGTTTATAATTCTAACATAACGAAGTTGAATCTTGTGATTGCATTCGAAAGTAAACATGCCTACGAAGAAACTGCGAGAGTTGCACAAAGATTCCTGGAGAGAATCTTGAGAATATTTTAATTTCAGTCCGGGACCTACTTTCTTAGTGGGGTTAGGCCACTTCGAGGCCGTCGGGTTTATATTTCTAAGGCGAAATCGACGAGTTTTAGAATCCTATTTACGGATAGACTTTATCACGAAGAAACTGCCAAGGTTTCAGCAAAATTCCTGGAGAAAAACTTGAAATATTTTGATTCTAATCTTAATTTTACATTTTGGTGGGGGTTAGGCCTTTTGAAGGCCATCGAGTTTGGGGTTCCGACTCGAAATCGAAGTGTTTTATAATCCTATCCGTTAGTAGGCAATGCTCCGAAGAAACTGCCAAGGTTTCAGCAAGATGGCTGGAGTAAATCCGAAGATATTTAAATTTTAACATTACGATGGGAATGTGTCCCTTTTAGAGTTGTCGGGTTTAAGTTTCTGGCTCGATATTTGAACGTTTTAAAACTCGAAGCTCCGATTCGGATCCTCCTAGAGATCGGGGTAAAATTTTAATCAAACTCTTGGGTAAGTTCTCGAAATATGTTAAATTTCTATCGAAGTGAGCCGAGTCGCTCACGGGGCTTTGTCTCAGTGTGCCTGTTTGTGGTACAGCATAAAATTTTAACAAACTGGCGTTGCACATGACGTCGTGGTCTTATTAACAAAACTTGCACAGGTTCCTAATGTAAGTCGACGCAAAATACTAGAAAATTCCTACTAACAAAGCCAAGCATGAACGGACAAACTCTTGTCCATAGCAATCATAAACCGCTTAAAATCTCGAAAACCAATGCTGGCAAACCATAAATAAACCGTACACGCGCATGTATGACCGTAGATGATTCGGAGTCCCAATAGAAATTTTCAATCAAAAAGACGTTTTATTTAATCTCGGTCAGCTCAGATAATGTTGTCCTAATTCCTAACTCATCTCAGGGAATCATGTAAAATTTGTCTAGACGCGAGCGTCGCGTTTGTTTGTGTCCTAACTCAATGACCGAGGGGGTCCAGTATGACTTCGAGATTGATCTAATCGTAAACCGCGAACAGTGTCAGCGAATCCGTGGGACAAGCTAGGATGGGCAGGGCTATCATGTAAAAAGAAAGTGTGGACAGGGGAGGCAAAACACTATACAGTACTACGTCTACTGATACGTTCCTCGACCCTATGGGCTAGCTGATAGCTTTGCTCCTACCTATCTGGCATGTACGGTAACTCTAACCGCCTCCCTGTCCACACTTACAGTCTTTCGTTCCACGGTCGTCGTCCATCGCGCGCGTCCATCCAGCCGCCAAACAGAAGAAAGCCAGTTAAAACCATAACCGACGAGTAAGTGAAAACATTGGTTACTGAAGAGCGCCAGAGCTTGTCTGCAAACCGACCGAACTCTGCGCTGTCGAAGTCACACTGAACACTGCTTAATTGATGCAAGTCTGCTTTTATACTCGGACGTTTGAAATTTTGAATTTTTGAAATTTTGTCGGTTAAAGTGCTTGCTCAGCACTTTTGTGCGATTTTCTGATTTAATCTTACCTAACTAAGTCAACTCTCTTATCGGCCACATTCCGATCATTCTTTAAGAAAATTTGGGCCGAATTTGATACGAAATCTTATTTAATTGCTATGATTTACGACCCTGTTTACTGCAAATTTATATTAAATTCCTAAGTATAATATAAAACTTTCTAGAAATTTCTATAAAATAAAGCTAACTTCATATGAAATGTCCGCACGATGCCGATGTCCCACCAACTCCAAACTACTATCAGAATAATTCAACTTAATAAGACCAGTTTTATTTGTGCTAGAGCTTACAATACAAGTTATATGCGGCGGCCAATTTTATGCGGGACTCCAAATTCAATTATGAAGCTTATATCGACTGTTGATTAAACTGTAAATAAAATCGATATGAAATTTGCTTTATTTCGGTGTTAGGTCCCAGCAATGCTTATTTCATCTCCCCGTTTGCTGATAAGAGCCTTGTCTTTATAAACTTTATATAAATCAAATACCACTTTATATAAAGTGACTACAAAATATCTACCAATCCCTAAATCAATATAAGTTTTATTTTAAGCTGCCGGCTTCAATAATGTTTACTCAACAGCTCAGTCATCCATTTGTCCGGTCAATACCGAAATTGAAATACCATTTTCATATAGATGTCCAATATAAAGTATAAAGTTTCACCACCTTGATATGAACTTTATATGAGCTTATTTATGGACTGAGGTTTAAATATCAACTTAATACTTATATATTTGTATATTTTATATAAATACTTCGAAGTGCGGAAAGGAAAACGCTACTTGTGTAGACAAAACAAAAGGAAGAAAGAAAGGCGAGGGTAAAGGGGTAAAAAGAGGGTGGGAGTTGCTGAAGGATGGCCGAAGTGCCAAATAAGCCTCGGATCCGAACTCAGCTAGTCCGTCCGAGCACAATCATATGTAACAGGGCCGTATTCGGTCTAGAGGGGGGAAATGAGCTCTTGGGGGAGGGTCCATGCCAAATTTTTCTCCGGGTAGGGTGTTTAAACGGTTCCCCCTGGGTTCGGGGGACACTTTTCTGGGGTGTTTTATACCTTTTTGAATTCGTCTCGACAAGGAGATTCTAATGAGGGGTGACACGCCTGTCGGGGCGTTACTTCTAGAACCTGCATATGGGGTACCTAAAAGTGGGCGTGGCGAGACCCGTCCAGGCTCAAATTAAAGCCTCGGGTCTGGGGATTCCAACGATGCTACGCCTATAGTTTTATGACTAAAATTCGTGGAATTACTCGACTAAACGTATTCTACCGGCTTCGTATATATTGATTTGTCCATAAGTCCGTGGATCCGAGTCGGATTTCCACGAAACCGGTCTCATTCGAAAGACCGTGAAATTCTCTATAAGAAGCATTGAGCACTAAATTTTGAAATTCCCAACGGTTCCGGAGTTATGGACCGGAGCCGACATTTTCGGTTTCTAAGTTTCCTAAATTTCAGCTTTTGTTTCTTATCTTAACCAGCGAAATTGAACGCTGGTAAACGATATTTCATAAAGTTTTACAAATTGCCAGTGTAGCGAGCACTGGTAAATTTTATATTTTCGATTTCCTCTTATAATTTTCAGATAACATTCTCAATTGCTGCTCGCTCTCGGGCGAACAGTCACCTTCCCGCGGTCCTCATTCGTGAGGACGGTCGTGACGGGTATCCGTCACGGCCAGTCTTTTCAATAACGATTTGTAATTAATTTCGTGGTCCTACCCTTCTGGGTAGGGCGCTTCCTACCTATATTTTTATACTGGGTTCAGCGGGGGAGTCGTACCGTCCTAAAATTCTCTGCAAGTCGAGTATGGCAAGGGCTCGCCATACTCGCGCCTTACCCCTATAAAAGATCAGTTTTGCGTGCGTAAAGCTCCCTAAAATTTCTTCTAAAACATCCCAAATTGGTAACGTTCCATCAATCATAACTCTACCCTAAAAATACAACAATGCAACAAGGTATAACAAACATGGTACGTAATAGCATGGTACAATGCAGGCGCTTTTATGGCCTGATTAGTCCACCAAAATAGCACAATTATGGTACAACATGATCATAGAACTGTATAGGATAACAATGATAGGGCGGCGCTTTTATGGCCTCGTACAATTATAATGAATGGTATGAATAATTATAACGATATGTAGCTGGTCCCCAATCTATGTCCCAATTACTTTGCTGGATTTTGTACCTGAAAACATATACATAAGCAAACATCAATTCCACGGCACACAATCATATGGTACGATTATGGTAATATATATAAACGTGCCTTTATGGCCATCAAAAACATAACAAGAATGATATCAATGGTATGTAATTCAAGCATACATATCAATAATGCCTTTATGGCCAATAATACGATACAAGAATCATGCAAATGCCAATATGTATACGCATATCAAAACGTGCCTTTGGGGGCACCACAATCAATATGTACATAGATAACTGTATATATGGTCACAATTTCTCAACAATTATCCATCCCTGAAATAGCAATAACGATACCCATCTTGATCAAAACGACGTCGGCGGTGCAGGCCGAGATACTAAAAATGCAAGTCGGTTGCATAGCGGGACTATTTGGGCCTAATTACTCGGTTTACCTTTGTACCTACATATATATATATCATGCTATTGAACTGGTTCCAATTTCGTACGTATATACCTTGATTTCAGTTCTGTTTCAATTGTCTACGTATATACCTGATGATTTCTGATCTATTGTAATTATGTACTTACATAACCGTATTGATCTGGCGAGTGTTCCGATTACTGGCTTACGTATATATGGTAATTTCTGGTTTGCGCCAGTTAGGCAATTTATATACGAGGTGACAACAGGGCTTTCATGGTCGACGGGTGTACATAGAGAAACTCGGTTTACATATTTACTTGTGATTAATTGAGTCTGCTTACATAATTGTACGTATTGTAATGCGAGGGTGGATTCCGAACCCTTTTTGGGCTAGTCCCGTCGGGTGTTCCAGATCGGGGAGAATCTGTGGGCTGAATTCGGAAATGCTGGCCACTACACATGTGGTCATGATTATTGGGGAACTCGACTAAATGTTAACCATTACACTATGGACGGGATTTTTGGTATTCGAGAAATGTTGACCATTATACTGTGGACGGGATTTTTTGGTACTCGGGAAAATGTTGTCCATTACACCGTGGACGGGATTTTTTTTGTAGTCGGAAAAATGTTGTCCATTATACTGTGGACGGGATTTTTTGTAGGCGGAAAAATGTTGTCCATTACACTGTGGACAGGATTATGGATGGTTGAAAAATGTTGACCATTGCACTGTGGTCAGATTTATTTTTGTTTGAAAAAATGTGAGCCATTGGGGTGTGGTCAGGATTTTCGTAAATGTTGACCATTGGGGTGTGGTCAAGATTATGGGTTTCCGCTAAAAGTTGGCCATTAGGCTGTGGTCAGGATTATCCACCTCGTAACGATCCGTAAGGATCTGTTACACCAGCAATTGATTATTCCTTTATAACATTTCTGATTCATGAGCTGTAGCTAATGAGGATATATTGACCATGCAGCGAATAGCTAAACGGACGGATGTATATTATTCTCATGTTAATGCTCTCCGTGATTTGGCGTTGCGAGACCTACTGCACTAGTGGATCCCAGAATTTGCTTATTGAATATACAATAATGTTTCATTCTCCTCCATAGTTATTTTGCACAAATCGTGTTTTCAACTGGATCTAGTAAAATCTATGTTTGAAATAAAAATAACACTTACGATGGGTCATGCATCCGCTTAAAATGACGCATCATCATCTTAGGATTTTTGAATTCAAGTTGACACATTCTGCACACTTTTTCATCTACAAAATAAAAATAGAACTGTGATAATACTTTTGTTAAATAGAATATCATATTGTGAATTTTGCTGGCTCAAATGAAAATGAATTTTAGAAATGCAGTGCTAAACTGGGTGTTGGTAGACCCAAGCATATCGCCGAGACTCCAAATCTACGATATTAAATATGTTAACTAGTAACTGACACAAGCTGATTCTTCCCGCGCTCGATTAGCAGTAGTACTTACATTTCTGTGTAATCCACATTGTTTGTGTAAGGTAGATTTTTGTCATACTGAGAAAATTCAAAAATCCAAACAGTTTGTCAGTCGAAAAATCAAACAAATACATTTAGCCCTTTGACGCACCGAGCTCCATTCGAAGTGCAAAGTAAGCACAACAACACTATATGGCGTTCATTATCAGAACATCTTAAAACAATAATGCCCTGTACTCTTTCTCGTCCAATAACAAAAATAGGAAAATTTCCCAATCACGGCTCCCATGAAAAATTATATAATTTTAGCTGGAAATAACCAGAACCGAAATTTACCGGAACCGTCCTTTTAAACCGGATCCGGAACCTGGTCTTCGAAACTTATATAGTAAAACTGATGCTGGAAGAAATGAAGGTAAAGTGGACTTGAAATGTAGTAAAAAACTTTTACACTAAACTTAGTGTATTACGATGATATTATTGCCTTTCTGGATTTATGAAGTGATTGAGGAAGCTAATAAAGTTTATTCATCGATCAGTATGTCGTGTTTTGAACACACAGAGCAAAGAAATACCGTCCACTATATGGCACTGCCTAAATTTCGTGAAGCTGAAAGTGGTTATAGCGCATGGAGAGTAGGCTAAATACTTTCGTTTGTGTCCGCAACCGCTGCTCTTTACTGGACATACGTTTGTTACATGTTATTCCTTAGGAAACTTCAAATTATTGGTTTATATGGTTCTAAAAGAAAATAAAAGAAGGTACACCATAATTTTCTGGTCAGTGGTGAGAAACAATGTTTAGGCTAGCGTTGGTTAAGTAGTGCCACAGCTAAATAATGATTATGATGACTTTCTGATCAAAATGCTACAAATGAGACAAGCTGTGATACTGCTCTCACAGTTTCAATAATTACAGTTCATTACCACGAATGCAGTTTCTGGCTGCGCTGCACATGTTATTTTACTCCAATGTGGACAGATTTACAAAGGTTACAAGGGCAGTGGCTGGTGCTTGACGCAATATGTTAGCCAAGCTTACAGCTAAGTACTTCTAAATAATCTATATTCTGTTACCAAGTTGGACCAGTTTAATTCTAATATACACCGCAGACTTCTGAATGGGTAAAATAGGTGCTACAACCATCGACTTGGCTTTGTTTTATTAACAAACTCTTGCAGGTTCAAGATGAAACAGTCCTACTGAAATTTTGTGTCCTACATACGTTTCACAGGGCAATTTGATGAGTTAATCTTTTCTTTTGTTGTCTTGGAACTTTATCATTCTGTATTACATGTTTGAACCACAGATTAAGCAAAAAATGTGGAAAATTTGAAACAAAACTTTTAAACCGAAATTCCGGTACCGGTATAGTTTTTGCCTTTTGCCGGAACCGTAATTACGGTTATTCCCTGAATCTTAGGCGCATTTTTTGATTCAGTAAGCCCCTAGAAATACCTGTGCATTCATGGTTTACAGCAAACCTAATGCCCTATGATCTATGTCTAGCCTTCATGAAAAATTTCACAACTATTTAATTTGAAGTAGACGTTGATCATTGATCCTTTTGCAGCGTTACAGGACCTTTACCACATATGCAATAATAAAATGCATGTATTTAACGCAATATATTGAGGCTATAAATCCAGCCCACATTTCGCCTATTTCAACTTCATTTATTTCAAAATTTAGAAGAAAATCTTACTCTTCCGTTGTGTTGTATCTGGGCACACAGTGTAATAAAATAACGTTTATTACCACGACAGCTGGACAGCAAAAAGTCTTAATCGTTTTCCCCATAACTACGACACGCGACCGCTTATATCCTTTTCAGCAGTACATCAAGAAACTTCTACAGCATAGAGCATTATTACAGCATATTCGATAACGTTCTTGCACATATTCTTGGCTAGCTAATCAATCACTGCTCGCCGCTTGCGCTCGCCACAACATGTGGAATTTTTCAATTTTAACAACTAGCTCGTAACCCTCTGTTCCGACATTGTGTGATACACAATGTATGCACGATGTATAGATCCGAGAATGTATTTCATAGCGATTAATTTGTAGCTAACCATGACTGCAAAATGGTTGTCTCTGTTATTCTGATCCGACGTCTTCGGGAATCACCATAACTCAAAATATCAGGGAAGTTCATATTGCTTAAATGCTAATTATTATCGGCTTTATTATATTTTCGGTGATAAATCACTACTGCAATGCAAAAAAACTCTAAACAAACAGTTATAAACACTACACGGTTCATAATCAAATTTGAGAAAATCCATCATAATGAGTTATGTACGATATTTTTGTACAGTAAAATGTTCTCCCAACAAACTTCGTTCATTCCGTTTCAATAAGTTTTCAAGACTTCAAAGCGCTAAGCTTGGTAACGTTTGCCCAAAAATACCAGAATCTAAGCTTGCTGACATCTTCAAATTGTGGACAGCACGAGGTAGCTTTCGCCTGTATAAAAATATGCCACAAAAACGCTTCTCGAACATTTTTATGTGCGTGCGAGAACTTTTTTGAAAGAAAATATCGGCACACATTCCATATTTTCAGCATTTTATCTGCCCCATCCCCACTTGTGAACTGTTGGGCTCGTACCATTTCCGCACTCGTGGAGCAGCCAAAGCTAAGATATAATATTTAAAAAGCTAAAACCAAATAAAATATTTAAACCATCAAAAACATTTTAAATTTCCAAAATTGCTAGTGACCACAGGTCTTTTACAAATTACCATTATTATAACACGGCGAGGGCCTCAAAGTCAGTGTTCGCTTCAGCGAGTCACCGACAAAAATAGGTACATAAAAGCGAACACCGTTCATATATATATATACGAACGTCACAAAGTCCATTTGCTTTCATTCATAAAAACCGTTCTAACGTATGTTTATGTTTACGTTCGCTAGCGTTTTGCTTTCGTTTTTGTGCACTGCCTTTTGTCCGTGACTGTACAGGTTAAAATGTTTTATGTACGTCCAAGTACTTAAAATAACTTACCCTCGCCTTACAAACGAGCAATGAGCGAACAACGAGCAAATTATAAAATTTACGAAAAAAATTAAAGTACCACGAGCAAGATGCGATCAGGCAGCGGTCAACTGTAGCGAGTACTGCTGTAAACTTACCTTCTGCAATTCCCATTCTACTGGCTTCCGAACCGTCTTCTGCACCTAGTACGATCGCACCGGTTTTAGCCAGCTTCTCGCCCATCGTTTCCCAGTAAACGCTGATCATATAGTCGAGATCCGTTAACTCATCATCTGATTTTGCCGTTGACACTTCTTCTTCGTAGCTCACGTGTGTAACATCGCCGTCCTCGCCAATTTCCATTACGACATTCGTGTTACCACCAGTTAGCTCCTAAAAATATCTCCTACTAACAGAGAAGCTATCCAAATTGTACGAGGGCACCAGGCATTTTCAAGTGCCGCCTGGCAAAAACTGGGTGCCCCGGGTTCGCACCCGTGGCAAAATTGCAGGTCTCTCCCGGCTCATCACCTATTGGCATAAATTTCGTAAATGATAAAACTTTACCAAAATCGCTTTTTCTCACCATCAAAATCGTTTCGGACTCTTTCTGACACGATTTTGAACCGGTTTTCATGTCAAAATGCCTCATGGCAAAATCGGACGTCCCCGGTTCATGTCCCTTAGCAAAGTTTTCACCGAATGTAGAGCCCAGATAAAAACCCAGAATAATCCGATAGCAGAAAGACTCCGTGATCAATGTAAACCTTGACCACAGTGAAGCATATCGCCACCACCGCAAATCAAACAGACAAGTAATCTTTTTTCGTCGCGACTGGGTATGTTAAATCTTGGGTACATTGCTTTGCATCATGTTTGAACGCCAACGAGTATATCTACATAGGCCTCAAATCCATAGTCCAATAACTGTTGTTGTTAATATTCCCGTGATGAAATGGATAAAGTGTCGATAGTACTGATTTTACAGTAGATACCAAGATTGATTGATAAATGATTAATATTGTGACACAAATGAATTACGATAGACATAATTTCATGCTAATCTCAGTAATGAATTATGCATTATAGGTTCCTGCATAGCTTGACACAAATGAGTCACGACACACATAATTTCATGGTAATCTCATTAATGAATTATGCATTACAGGTTCCTGCATAGCTTGACACAAATGAGTCACGACACACATAATTTCATGGTAATCTCATTAATGAATTATGCATTACAGGTTCCTGTATAGCCTGACACAAATGAATCACTACATACATAATTTTATGCTAATCTCATTAACGAATTATGCATTACAGGTTCCTGCATAGCCTGACACAAATGAATCACGACACACATAATTTCATGGTAATCTCATTAATGAATTATGCATTACAGGTTCCTGTATAGCCTGACACAAATGAATCACGACAGACATAATTTCATGCTAATCTCATTAATGAATTATTCATTACAGGTTCCTGTATAGCCTGACAATAACCTAACTATAAACCTAATGCAAGAACTGTGTTACCTCAATTAAACTACAAACCAAAAATATTCGATGTGTAAAAGCTTAACTGAAAAGGCTTAACTGTTGATGTAGTAAATCCACATTTAAGACCTAGCCAATCCATTATGGAGGGGAATCGGTCACTCAGTAAAACCACATCGTGGTTGCAGCGTCCCACTTCTGAAAATCGCCCATGTTTAATTTTAATACCGAACACACAAAAATAAACATAAGGAGTGGGCAAAACACGCTGACAGGATCAGAGCTATTTGAAAAGGCAGTTACGAAACCTAATAATGTTATCACTATCGAAAATGAGTACAGTCCTACGAGGCGAAAACCCGAATTATTTAATAAAGCCAAAATTTTTTGGAAAAACATAGGCTTTAACCCAGCAAAATCAAAGCCTTGCGCATTTTTACTGCCAGAAATTTTAAACGTTACTAAAAATCTGTATGTCGCGACCTCGCAGGCAAATACTATATCGGTGGAAAATTTTCAAGAGTAAACTGTTTTTGTCCAAAAGATATCGAATAACCAAAAATATTTACTAGTAACTCTATCGAGATTGCAGAACGTAGTGAAGCATAGGTACACCTACACCTACACCTTTTGCGTGCACATCAAATCAGCTCTCGACGGCATTCGTCGATATGCTATATGTGGACATCACACAATACCAGCACAAGTTACAACAAAACTAACACCGGCAATGAGTTTCCCAAGCCCGAGAACCTCCAAGTGAAACTATTCAGCCGCCCAGGAAGTCAGAACAAATTTTCTTATTTTAGGACGAGGAACCATGAGGGTGCCATATCGCAAAACCCATAACTCCAAAACCGAGCCTTAATCGAAAAACAAAAAAGAGGCATCGCCATTTATCATTTCACTATAAAATAAAACCAACCAGAGAAAGAAATTCGAATGTTAAGATAAAAATAACCTTGCTTCCGTAAAGGGTACTAAAAACCCTAATTTTGACCTCTGACCCCCAACCATGGAGAGTCATACCCCCGTATCCATGGAGCCGTGGGTCGCAGAGCCTAAACCGGCACCGGCAATGAGTTTCCCATGCCCGAAAACCCCCAGGCAAAACTTATCAGCCGCCCAAGACGTCAGAACTAATTTTCAAATTTTGGGTCGAGGAACCATTGGGGCGCCATACCCCTGTACCTCAAACCCCATAAATCCAGAACCGGAACTTTAATCGAAAAACAAAAAAGAGGCATCGGCATTTATCATTTTATCATGTAACAAAATCATCCAAAGAAAAAAATTCGATTGTTAAGTAAACACACACACGTTTTTTACGGAATTTAAAAGATTTCACCCCTGCAACACACAATCTCCACTACGTTTCACTACGTTCTGACAATGATAATATGCCCTGAATTGTTTAGTTATTGCAATTGACTTCCCGTGATGGCGGACTGCCCTCCATATGTTGCTCTGACCTCAGTTCATGAAATCACAGCTCGCAGTTTGTGGGAGGACGTTCCCAGGTCCATGCGCACAACTCATTATTTTGGAGCACCAACCCTCTTTCCGCAGAGTAATTCCGCAAGTGTGATCGCGCTCGTGTCGCTACGCACTGCTGGCCTCACAGGCTTGCACGTGCGGAACTTTTACCGTTTACGTGAATCAATACAACTTCACTCGCCCCGCTTAATGTAATTAAATTATTATTGAAGTATTGCACTCTTCAAAGTGTGGTGCGAGACGAAACACCTCAAAATTCGGAAGATGACAAATAAGGTAATAAATACACTTGAAATATATTAAAACCTTCCGAACCCAGCAGAATATGTATGTAACAAACTGGAGCTGCAGGTAGTTTTGGTGGAAAACTTGTCTAAAAATTTTGTCTTTCATACTAGTCCGGACCCACATTCTCAAAACTTGCAAATCTACCACAGTCTTGGGATTACTTTTGCTTTTGTATCGGGTCCTATCTTAGTAAAATTATGTCCGCTGAGTACTTAAGTTTCTTCTAGAAACAAATTTTTTAAATGCAACATTTAGCTGCAGTAAGCTAGTGCTTAAAATTTTTGCAGCTTCGATCATCTCACTCCAATCTTACATATTCTGATACTTTACATTCAGGAAAATACATAGCACTTCCATATGAAATGCACCCTCATAAGTTCCGACGGAAGCTTTTTTAGGTTTTTAAGAACTCATACTTCTACAATCCTGCTTAAATTTTTCCTAATATTTGACAAATTTTTCAAACTTTTGCTATAGTTTTTCCTACTCTTCCAGTTTTTGTTAAAAGTTCCTTCTATTTTTTCCGTAAATGTCCAACTTTTTCTAATTCTCCCAAAAGTTTCCGAGCGCCTTGGGCGCGCAGGGTGCGATTCTCACCATAAAAGCTCAAAAAGCCCAAATATAGTAAAAAAACTAAAGAAAAGTCCGCATAGATTTTTGAAAAAATACTGATTCACGGCGCAAAAACATGCCATAAACATTGCAGAAATAAGTGCAAAAATAGAAATTTAGCCCATTACCTCGACAATTTACCACGGAAATTAACAAGATGTTCCATATGGAAATCCTCACATTCATGGAAACGCTAAAACAGATCAAGAAAAATTTCGCCCAAGTCCATTACTACAAATAAACGTTGCTCGTCAAGAAGAGAAACAAATACATTTTGTTCGAAGCCAAGAGCAACCCAAACCGTGTTCTGTCCAAATCACGTCACGAAAAGGCAGATATGGCACTAGACAGCTTTAGCTTAATATTATCTGCGGTCTTAATTTTGTTATTTTAACGCTTTAATGCATGAATTAATTTGTGTATCGTGCAAAAGCTTCACAAATTCAAGTCGGCACGAAAGATGGAGCCCGGGCTGTATAGATATAAGCCGCGTACGCAAACCATGAGCTGTTGCTCTGTTCGTTAAGGAACCTCAAAAAGTAAACGAATAACACCGCAAGTTCAACCAGGCATTATACGACAAACTTCGTTAACACAACTGTTCATGTGAGCTGTCCGTATTTGTGAACACTGGTGTTAAAGGGTTAAGCAATAACACTGATGCTGGTGTAGAAGCGTCTCGCCGCGTTATCATCAACTTTTGCCATATTGCCAACCATATAGCAAAACTTGTCCTATTTTTTCTACGAAAACTGTAAAATAAATCTATATGCACAACGCATATTATCCGAACCAAACAAAACCTAAACTACACTAAACAACTAAATACAATAAAACTAACCTTAGGCTTCCGCAAGCGATTGATATGGCGAAACGTTTTAAAGCCATGTATTGATCGCCGTATTTGGTTCTAAATTGAAAAAAAAATAAGTTGAATGCTATAAAATTTTTTGAAAAAAACGGAATTTCGTACCACAAGCTAGGTATTGTACAATGCTAAATTTAGAAACACTACTCGGAATCCCCGTCCGTTGATCGCGGAATTGGAAATATGCAGTGAATTTTCATTATCTTTATGGATTTATAAATTAAGACGCCGAACTCAGACTCGCTAGAGTTGAATGAAACGATACAGCGGAATTACTAAAGATAAATAAATATTTCGGTTCAAGCGAAGGAACGTAGGACAAACAACATCTGTCAGAAAAACGTAGAATGCTCTTCATAATGTAGCGAATGTTTTTGTCCAAAATTCAGCTCCGGTGAATATAAAACTATTACGTTACACTAAATAATTAATGTATATTTAGCTAATTACTTGGCCTGGATGAATTGTAATATAACAAGACTAATTGTAACGATACACACGCCGGTTACTATGAATACTGACCGCAGCGGTTGAATTACTGCTAACTCAAAACTTTATGGTGGCAGGCGAACAGAACGGAACACAAGAAAGTAGCCTAACCACACACAACACTATGCAATAATAAGTTTTCCTCGCACAATTCCATCACAACAAAACAAACCTAACCGAAAACTGTTCCTAATAGTTGGCTGTATATTACATTCTCCAGGTTGCAAACTAGGTTAGATCGTACGTTAGCATAAAAAAAATGGTAAAAGCCAGCGGCCCCAGCGAAGGTTCTAGTTAATTGACATTACACTAACTTAGCTTGACAAAAAATACAATTATAAACATATTAGCCGGGTTAAATCACCGAAATGCGCAACACTAGGGGTACCTACATCGCTGTTTAACGTAATTTTCATTAAATCCGATGTTTGTGTAATATCGACGTGACTCTGCTGCATTACGCACTTCCCTAACGTAATGCCCATACGACCCCGGCTATCGTGACTTCAAGGGCGGACCTGACGGGTTTCAATTACTCGAATGTCTTTTCCCGCGCGAGTCAGGTCCAAGAAATGACGGAGCTTAGCAAGCCGCAGGAGCGCTTCACAGGATGTGTTCGGATCCTGCCGGACGGGTTGCGCACGTAGTCTACGAGGTACTACTTTCGAGGTCCCCAGGGAGGTCGGCTCCGTCACCTGCTCACAGGCCAAAGAGACCGTACCACTATTCCCTATCCACGTCCAAACCCGGGAAGTGTAAAATTCTTTCGCACTTTCTAAAAATGGGTAATTTATTTAGTTTTGCTTTAGCCAGTGGCCCCCACTAGGGTCCGACAAATCCCTAGACGTTTAACGTCGAATCCGCGCGTGTCTATGTTTCCAAATTTGGGTGCTCAGCGTGAGTTTATAATTTTCTAATTTGTCGCACTTGTCGTACCTTTACCACAAACGTAATTAACAACTTAATTGTAATCGGCGAGTCACGCTGAGGTTTGCTTCTTCGATGCGCGTGGCAAACCTGAACGTTAGTCATCGATTTGGGGTGACAGATTTCAAACCCCTTCAGTTCCTATCGCTACTACGGGTCAACAAACACTTGAACAATTTGGGTTCTTCAGTGAGCATTTATTGATGAGTGGCACAAAAATTATGGGTAAACGGACAGATACATATTGTACGGCAAATACAATAAGCGTTATGTCACAATTATGGCACGCTAATACATAATGAGCAGAGCTTCAATTGGGGGGGGGTTGCGGAGTCATCGCCTTTTTCACAGAACTCTCACAGCTGGGTCAAATCACGGCATATACTGTGAAGCCTTATCTTATGACAGCTGTGCTTACCTTACTCATGAAAAACAGTAGTGGGTCAAGTTAAAATCAGTACTGGTACGTGCTGTGGTTAGTTTTCGATAAAATAAAGGCGCCATCGAACTAACTATTTGCTCGGTACTATGTCTGCTAACAGGAAGGGAACTCCAACACAACAATAGGTTCGGGTAAGCGAAAGGCGGAAACGAGGCGGGGTATCCGGGGTCGAGCGTGCTACGGGACGTTTGCGAGACTTCATCTTGCTCATTCGAATCACAAAACTATGGTACATGATGATCGGTTACTTATTTTCGCTGTTAGTAGCGATGAGGTTAACCTACGACAACATAACACAATAATGGATACAACACTGCTTAAGGATACCACGGCAAGAGTATGAAATACTCCTCGGTACGACTCCTGAATTTTATGATGCGACAGCGGTGCGGTACAAAGTTTTCTTTCCTACTCGCATACATACATACGTATTTGGAGTGACCATGTAAAGCTTGCTATGAAATGTCCAAATACGCTACATAATTTTGATGCTCGTTCCCGATTAGATTACTCCACGAACACAATAGAATTGAGGCCCTAATTGTCATAAATCTCTGATCCAGGTCACTACAAGAACAGACGCTGCAAATACACCAACTTGAGTTATAACAACAGAAAAAGGAACGATTAGGCGGGCTTGCCTTTCGAACAACTTGTGGGTCCCGGTAGACTGAAGTCGGGACTGAATTTCGAGCTTTTCCTAATACAAATTTGGTTCCATTTACCATGCGGGTTGTACCTTGGATTGTAGTTAGGACGAATAAAATTAATGACGGGGTCTAGTAGGCCGTCGGCACTACTCTAAGGGTACGAAAAACTACGTTATTTTGGGCTTTAAAAATGATCGAACATGAGCTTTATTTGGTACTAAAACTTGACTGATGTTTCGTGCAATTTCTGCTCGACGAAGCGAGGCAGTAAACGGAGGCCCCGGTTGATAAGACAACCGTAGCCAATTTTCTAGCTTAATCCTACTGGATTTGTTTCCTTAACTTGTTTGGTTCGTAATCTTCGAACTAAATTTGGCGCCCAGTTTGGTTGAGTCTGGGGAGTCTTTTGACTCCTAATAACTTCTCAGTTTGGTGCTATTTCTCAGTGCAATTTTGCACAGGGACAGAACTCGACCATCCGTATCGATTTCCTAGGACCGGGTCAACGGTCCTCACAAAAATGGTCGCTCGGGCCGAGACCCGATGGACCCGAGGTCGCGCTTAGCGACTTCCATAATCTTGAAATGTAAAATGATTTCATAGGTAGTATAACTTATCAACGCTGGGGAAATTAATATTTTCCTTTCCGCAGCTAAAATGTGTGGAAAAGCAAGACCAAAATAGACTTGCGAAAACAATCTAATTTGTGAAATTGAAGTTGCAATCCAAGCGACGGTGGTGCGGGTCGGATACAAATCGCCCGCAACTTTTGAACGGGCCACGGCTTTGCCGGGCTCAATAGCTTAAATGAAAGGCCTAAAGGGCCTTTATATACACGAGAAAAATCATTAGATTTCCTGGAACAAATATGGAGTTATTGACGTGTAAAGTTGGATAAAAACGAATCACTCTCGGGCCGTCGGGTTTGTAATTCCGACATGATAAAGTTAAATTTTATGATACTATCTAGAAGTAGACATACTTACGAAGAAACTGCGAGAGTTTCACTAAGATTCCTGAAGGGAATCCTGAAATATTTAAATTCTAAGCCTGCATTCACATTTTTGACAGGGTCAGGCCACTTCCAGGCCATCGGGTTTGCGATTCCAACCCGGTAAGGTAGGGTTTCAGAGCGGCGTCCAATAGCGGACTTTCCTACGAAGAAACAGCGAAAGTTTCAGCCAAATTCCTGGAGAGGTTCTTAAAATATTTTGATTTTAATCTTGATTTTGCATTTTGGCGGGGGTTAGGCCTCTTCAAGGCCGTCGGGTTTAGGGCTCCGACTCGGAACCGACATGTTTTAGAATCCTATTCGTTAATAGACAGTGCTGTGAAGGAACTATCGAAGTTTCAGCAAAATTCCTGGAGTAAATCCTAAATTACTTAAATCTTCCTGTTCGGGCTTGGTTAGGCCTCTTCAAGGCCGTCGGGTTTATGTTTCCGAGGCGAAGTCAACGAATTTTAGAGTCCTATTTATTAGCGGGGATTGCCACGAAGGAACGTCTAAAGTTCTGACAAAATTCCTGGAAAAGAACTTAAGTTACTCGAAACTTCTCGCGTTTTGCTCGGAGTGATCCCTTTGCGGATCGCCGGGTTTAAGTTTCTGTCTCGACATTTGAACATTTTAAAATATGGATCTTATCGCTCGAATCCTCATAGAGATCCGGGTAAGGGTTTAACCAAATTGCTGGGGAATCTCACGAGGTACGTCAAATTTTCCACATGGGCGAGCTGTCTAGCTTGCAGGGCGGTATCTCGATATGCTTATTTGCGGTTTAGAACAACTTTTCGCGTATGGATAAGGTCTGCACCAATACTGCATTATTGTCGAAATTCTGGTTGAGCTCCTAGAGCAAATCAATCCAAGAAACACTGGTAAATCCCTATCAACAAAGCGTAGAAAACAGATGGACGGCTCCGCGTCCAAAAACCGTAAAACGTATGACCCTTGCAAATAAACTTTGAGAACGACTGAGTGAAACGTGTGCATGACCGTGGATAATTCGGAGTACTAATCTAAACGTCTTGTTTACCCACATTGCTTTCATGAAAAAGGTTTGTTTAACCTCGGTCAGCTCAGGGAAACTTTTCCTAATTCCTAACTCGACTCAGGGTATCAAGTAAAATTCTCGGCGCGAGTGTCGCGCTCGTTTGTATCCTAACTCAATGACCGAGGGAGGTCCAGTACGACTTTGGCTACTCAAGTCGATCTGTAGGAGAGGCCAGTCACCGCCAAGCGCCTGCGGGACAAGCTAGGACGGACGGAACTATCATGTAAACCGACGTATGGACAGGGAGTCCATGGAAACTTGTACTTACGATTGTTCGATACAGACTGCTCGGGCCTAACTTAAATAACTTTAACCAACGTTAACTCTAATTGAGGCTTAACCTAAGCCTCCCTGTCCATACTTACGTTGGGCGATCCTTTGACTCGGCGTCCATCGCGGGTGTCCACTCCATCGCAGAAGCATAAAAGCGTAAAGAAACAAGCCATACCATCGCGAATAACCAAGTGAGTAAAATCAATACATTAATAAAGCGACAGAGCCGGTCTGCAAAACGACCGAACTCTGCGCTGCCGCAGTCGTACTGAACGCTCTCTAAAGCGTGCGGTTCTGCTTTTATATGAAAATTTGAAATTTTGAATTAAAAAATCGTTAAAGTGCTTATTCAGCACTTTTGGGGCGATCTGACCCCGTTTTCTGAGCTTTTAATCAAACAATCTTATCAATTTACATTCCAATCATATTTGGACCAATCTGATGACCAAATTCGATATAAATTTTCTATAATAAAAATAATTTATTACCCCCGTATAGTAGCAACTTTATATAAAACTCTTAAAATCTACTACACCACCTTCTAGAAACTTCTGGACAACCTCGATGTAAAGCGGC
>JASANE010013945.1:0-87629 GCA_030248225.1 Trileptium ribeirensis
CTTTAGGGTCCATGTTAGATAGTTAAGTTACACGTTACCCCGGGAAAGGTTGAAAGCTAGACATTTTGGAGTGAAAATGAACCCTATATTTTAGTTGGTAAAGTGGTTGTTAGCAGACTTTGTTAAGGTGTCGCGACGGTTGTTTCAGGGCAGGGCGACCCTTCCTTTGCCAGACTTGAAAACTTGTACATATACACAACATATAACAATTAACCTTACGGTAGCATTATGCTATTTACCATATTTCATGACGATCGCCCCTGGTATCACCACGCACTGAACGCTAATCCTGCACGAAATCACGGCCTATAAGTTTTTAGTAAAATATTCCAAACTCGTGTCCCGGGCCCCGATTCAGGCACACAACAGTCTACACATACAAAAGATACATATATTTACATTTCGGCGTCAAACTGTTACCCCACGCAGTTCAATGTAACATATGAGTGAGAAGTATAGGAGGGGGGGTCAGAGACATAGGTGGAGGTGGAGTCAGCTATTTATATGCTCCCTGGTATGGGTTGTTATGTTGGTACCTCTGTAAATACATAGTTTATCTACCAGGTGTGATGTCACATTAATATAACTTCGCCTAAAACTCCGACGAAAGACCAATTTTAAGCGTAAACAATAAGCAGCTATTACCACCAAAGTACCTATTGTTTTCTAAATTTATTAACAAAAACCTCAGCGTTTTCTTTATCGTTATTATATTAAGTTGGTTGCCAGAAGAATCAGTTGTATATAAACTTTTACACGTTGTCGATTTATTAATATATAGATGTATATAATATTCCGGCATATAATTTCGTTCCATAATCACTCTCAAAGCTTTTTTTATTATAACAGCTGAGCCTCTTATTTGGTTCATGGAACTGGAACCATAAGTCTATTGTTCTTGAAAGCTTGATTTTCCTGGTATTATACCTATTTTCTTGGAATTATATAAATCACACTAACAACAGTTTACAAGTGGTGATTTCTAATTCAAAGAATTTGTAAGCCTAAACTATATGTAATATATATGCTGCGTCGTAGAAAGTTGAAAAAATACAAAACTTCAAAATAGGAATACCCTAAATGTATGTAAAGCATTAAAGCCCTGAAACATACTAATATAGCTGAAAGTTTCACGTTTCAGAGAATTTCCATAGCTAAGTTACAGTGTAAAGAATTGAAAATATTGCTGCCTTTACATTACAATATATTTTCTATCTTTATGTCCTGCCGAGAAAACTGAAATTTGAATTGTAACATACCAAATGACAAAGCCTTTATCAGTGGTCATTAGAAAGAATAAATTAATCTTCTATAAATTGTGGTAATATTTTCGAGTTTTCCACAACTTATTTTGGCTGTTTGGATAGGTGTCCACTTTTGCTTACTACCTGATTTTTTAAATCACACGGATAGATTGCTATGGTAAGTACTAAAATGGTTTCAGTTCTTCTCAGTTCTGTATTTTCTCGACCACTAAAATTCAATATTTTATATATTAATAGCTAGGCCTCTATTGTTGCGTTCGCTCAATAGGAGTAAAACACTAATGGTTATGAATTTTAATAAAAAGTTTATCTCTACTTAACATTACAGTGACTATTAAGCTTTCCTTAAGGGTCCGATTTTTTTCTAACTCTGTTTTTGTCTGGTTCTAAAAGTCACATGTGCAATAGGGTGGAGATAGGAAGCGCAGCGGTTCAAACGAATCACCTAGTTTCTTGGCGTGTTTGCATTTAAATCTCAGGTAATCATGACATGAATTTAGTAAAATGTAGCGAACTTTCAAGTCGCATGTGAAAGATGACCAAACTGAAAGTATAACGAATAATTACAATACTATGTTCAAGTAATCATTAACCAAAGTGTTTGTTATAAATTTCATTTCTTTTAAATAAATCTGATAAATCTGCATAATGTAGGTTTATATACCACAACATTTAATACATACTTAAATAATCTTTTACTTTACGTATAGCAGCCCGTTTATTAAAAGACACAAACTTTTTGTCCCATGAGGAATTTAGGGACAGTTGGCTATTTTCCGTGAGTGATGGATATATTGTACTGTATTTGGTTATAATTTCTGACTGAAAACGGTGAAGTTTGTTGTAAAATACTCAACGTATCCAAGGCTACAAACGATTTTCTTCATCATCCATTAATACCATAACGAAGATTAAATTTAAGGGATTCTTTGCGAATACAAATTATATTATGTCATATACAAATTAATTCCATCACTTGGAAACGCGCCGACTGATAGAAAATATTTATTAAGCACATAATTTCGGTGTTTTTAGCAAAATCATACATGCTGACCGAGGAGCTGTAACGCCCTCCAGAAGTCCGGGGCCCCTCTGCCTGAGGTTCCGGATTCAAACTTTTCCCACGCTGAGAAAGGCGAAAATATTCCGCCAGCTAGCACAAAAAAGTCCTCGCCACCGACCACAGAAAAATTTTGCTGGCCAGACACCTACGTTTAGTGGACACCCACCCCGGCACCATTTGTTCGGTTAAGTTCCGGCTCACTGTATGGACAGACTTCGTCATGTTCCTAAATTTGCTATAAAAGTTCTTATAGTAACGCAGAAAAGGACCGTCTTCCATTATAAATACATATAATGTACCATATTTGTTTTGCTAAATAATATACCTACGTTCCTTTGTTCCCAACTCTGTTGGGCCTTACTGCTCGAAATTCTATGAACATTGACAATTTTAGTAACTGGCATGACTCATTAACAGATGAATGGATTTTGATAAACTTTTTATTCGATGTGTCTTCACTTCCTGTTGGGGTCTAGGTTCTAGGTCTGCATTATATCCACTTTAGGGTTGCTTATTTGTGGAATTTTAGATTTAATCACAATTTTTCGCAAACTAACATAGCTCATAACAGGATATATTTATTCGTCTACTTTCGGTTTGTTTATTCATATTCATGAAACTTTCCTGTTTATTGCCTCCTAAACATAATACCCAACGGTAGCTGGAGGTATCTCGATCTCACCAATCGCTGTGCTTCTGTATAGTAGAGTATAAAAACTGTGCAATTTTGCAATGATCGTAGGCAACATAATGGCGGTCAGATTATAGTTACTATGCCAGTGCAATCATGTAAACTATTTCTCCGCTAACTTAAATACAAAAAATATGACACTTTATGTGGAAGTCCAATAATTATCATTATTGGAAGTGTCATGCTTGTTCAGATAATGACACTGACGATCACAGACTAGAAAACTATTCAGGGATTTTAAATTATACTTATGGACAATACTACGATGAATCCTAAATACAGTTACGCACTACTCATGAACACGTGTTATGTTTTACGTAGGCAAGATTTAACTGGCTTTTTATATGCTATAACAGTGTCAAAGCGAAAAGTTACTTTCCAGTTTGTGGCTTACTTTCAGAGAACTCGCACTGCCTAAAGCGCATGTTCTGCACCTACTAGTTTAATTATTGCTCAGGGATACGGTTTGTGTAAAGTCTTAGTTAATAAAATTTACTCATAATTAGTTATTTAGTTACACCAGTACACAATTTCTAGGAACAAGAGGACCACAGCCCTCCATTGTTACAACGGTATCCGATTAAAAAACGTGTATCATAGGCTCTTCGCAAAACAGTAAACAATACTTTGCTACCGCTGAAAACGGCGCTTATTGAATCTGATCAACACCATGAAGAGGTAACGTATGCTTTCGTGACAGCAAATTATTTATAGTCTCAAGTTAATCACCTTGTGTCTCAATACTTATAGGTTATAGATTTAACATTTAGTTTTGTTATAGTAATGATATTATGAAATAAAGCAAAGTGTGGCGAACTTAGTACTAATCATATCTGGTAAGTCATAAAACATCAGGCATTAAGAAATTTGTCTTTTTAGTGTCCCTTTGCCTGCATACCTAGTAATCTATCATACGACGTGCAACAAGGATTAGTGGCGGACCCAGACTGGAAGTGAGTTCGTCGAGAACTAGATTTTATTGACCCTGGAAGTGTAGATACAGCTGAAATACTACAAAATGCAATTCGATCAGCGATTGTGAAATATACACGAAGGGTAAACAATCTATACGTTGCATAGTAATTTTTAGATATATTTTCGCTACAACCATTAAATTAAAATTGTACCTTAACATTTCCTAGCCTTTTAGCTTGATCCACCTGGAAATCAGCCATGACGTAAAGTTGTTTATGAGGAATATTGTTTGTAAAATGTAAATGCGTCAAGAACCACTGAAACTGAGATACGAAGCGTTGGAAATATCTACCTGTTGTGTTTATATACTTCAGTTCTATGTATAATCAGCGGACAACCAGTTATAAATGCACATTAATAATTGTATACGCGAATTTGGAGCATGTGCGCAATCTTATTCTATAATCATGGAATTTAGGAGATTTCGGAAACACCGAAAACGATAATGGTCAACAACGACGATGATGAACCTGAAACGACTACCGTAAATAGTGACCCATCCTACACCAGCAGCTGTTTCTGGCCATATATATGAAGTCATGATGGCGGATGCGGAGGTTTCTAAGATTTTCGGAGAGCAAGAAGTAAGTATAAGAAGCTCTTACAAATCTAACTGCTTGACGTCGAAATAGCTAAATTACACTTAGCATGCTTGCCTCATCTTAGTGCGTGTTATTTTAATTCAAATTAGTATATATTCTCAGAAGTTCTAATGTCGAGTATAGTACTGGTTCGTTACGTACCTCAGACCTTATTCATTCGTTTATACGGTTTATATGAAAACTGCAATATTTTATGTCTAAAATGCTTACATCACATCACGACCTGTACATAGTTTGTAAAAAATTCTGGACCTGGTTTTTGTGTCGCAGCAGTAGTTTACCGCTGACTTGTAACCTCAAAACAGACGCACCATCTCACTAGTTTACATACTATATTTTCAGACCGCAATTGAAAAGGTTGATGTTTAGCTGAGCAAATCGGGACCACAATAAGTTCTCAACAATGTCTGTTCCCGGCAAAGCACACCGTCAGAAAATTATTTTGCTGGTGAACAGGAAGATGCTTTTCAGTGCGCTGAAGAAAACAAGGTAGTCCGCTTTTACATGTTCCTTGTCTAACAGGTGACACAATTTTAACAGGGAATGTTTTGTCACCCTGCAAAAGGCTCCAAACTAAAAATGATTTACCATGACCGACAACATAAGTTCCTGGAAATGTATTCAGTTAAGATTCTCAGACAGTTAAGCATTTCCTTGCAAAAATATATAGATTTTACAAAACGTTTATTACAAACAAAAGACACCATATGTAATTATCTGTATTATGTACGCTGCGATCAATAACAAATTTTAGCAGTAGTTCAGTGCATATTGCCCAATTAATTTGCTGTTCCATACATATAATCGTCCAAAAAATACTTTTATACGCGCCGTTTCTTCTCTCACTAGAAACCACATTCAGTCCTCATTTGGTTAAGCCTTAATGTCCCTTAATTTCAGTACTTATTTGGACCATAATATTTCGGGCCTCACTATGACGTCCGCACACATTTGAAGAAAACAAAAACTGAATTACAGAAGATTATTACAAAGCCGCATTTGCCACACCTACCTATATTTATAGTTACTGGAATTAAGTCAATTCTGCTATCCGGTTACGCGTTTTCGTTAGACTACCTATGCTGCAAGATTATGTGTATATCTGTAAGATTACTCTGGTCAACTTAGAATTACTTTGGTATAAGTGATGGAACAGATTCAACGGGCCACTAGTGCAAATGTGATAATGACATAATTCCATCGATTTCGCGGTCAAAGATATAACGCTGTTGTATGCCTATTGCACTGGTTTTAAGAGAATTGTTTCTGATCACACAAAACAACATAAGCATTCAAATGGCAGTGCTGGCGATACCGTGACCCTAGGTGCATTGTTAAAGCTCTTAGCTGGACAATTTTATTTCAGGAAAACATTTCTTTCTGTAGTCCTTTATTTCCTGAGTTGTTGAACGGTGTCGAATTTACACCTGCGGTCACTCCAGAACCTTGCGACGTCTGTGAGCAGATCCGACCGAAGAAGATAAAACTTCCTATATTGGAATCGGCACTTCTGGAAAAGCAGTTACAAAAGGATACAGCAATGGTCTCTCGGGTACATGGAGAAGCGTCTGGACGAAATGTCGACGGAGGTGTATATCAAAATATACATACTATTGCTTACACAGGTGTAGCCACTTACACTATGACCGAAGACCGAGACGTATCCATTGGACGCATGTGTCTAGTGGGTATGAATTACCGCGTGGAACACACCAGCGACCATGGTTTCTGCTTGCATTTTACGCCCGCGCGAAATGGAGAAGATAATTAACAGTTTCCATACCAAGGTTTTCGTAATAACTCAAATCCTACATAAAGAACTTCCGCACAATAAACACTCATTGCGATGAGTAGATGCAATAAACTGTGTTTTATAAGGTTTTTACTTATTTTCTTATATTTATATTTAAAGATTAATTTTTAACCAATTTTCTACTAATTAAAACATATTCTGTTGTGAAAACTCAACAAACACGACACTGAATATTTTAGAATATTTGTTGACATTATTGAAATCACAAGATCAACAACATGTAACACGTGATGCATACACAAAAGTTGGCAGCCTCGTTCATAGCGAATAGGGTAAGAAATTTTTTTCCAATCAATGTCAGGCACACGTTCAATACTTAAACTTTTCATAATTTCATACTTCCATAGCAATCGCTACGTATTGTCATTGGAAACAAGAATCAGTCAAAATGATCAAAAATTTCATGAGCTAAATCAAGAGCAATAAAGTCATAACTAATTTCTTTCACAAAAAATGGATCATTTCTCCCTTTTTCGAAAAATAATTTAATTCTGTCAGCTTTGAGCATGAGTTCGGCCGCATCGTGCATAGGTCCCGCACCGCAAACGTCCGTTTGGGTCTTCAAATACTCTTCCTCTCTCACCAAATGATCAAATTGTCCCGAAAATAAAAATTTTTCAATATATTCTTCACGAGATTTTGCTTCTTTGATGGTGTAATTCAAACCGTGTCGCTTCGTTTCCGCCATGAACGCCCGGAATAGAGAGAGCTGACCGGTTGTGTATAGAGCTTTGAGGAAGTCACGGAACACATAGGGCTGTTCCATAGTTAGCCATTTGTAAAATCGGCGTTGTCGTTCGCCATTTGTGACACTTGTTATCTTATTAAAAGTTCTCCAGGCCACATAATTTGATAATGCCTTCGAAGTAGTGGTGAGATTAAGATTAGTCTGATCCGCTAGCTCATTAATTATTTCAACATACTTATACGTTATGAAATTATGTGTTAAGCGTCTGAAACACAAACAATTTAAAGGTCATTTCGAAAGTGACGACAGCTACTTCTTTCTTTGCTCAAGTTTATATATGAGAGTAGCTTTCTGGAATTATGTGCGTTGGGACCGTTGGTTTCGCGTACCTGCTATATTTGGAATTTTTTTGCTAGATGCTAGAGGTCTGAAAACGTGGTCCTGTGGGTAATTTGGGTGGCTGATTTCAAATTAAATAACCATTTTTGACTAAAACCAATATTTATAGTAGCTATGTAACAACTATTTATTAGCTAGCCTAAATTTGTCCATTTACTGCCCGAAATGGTAGTTTCTTGGTCATAACTTTCGAACCATTCATTTCCGACCCCTTTTGATGATACTTATAAGGGTCAGAATATAATTTCCTATTCAATGGAACCAGAATTTTGAATTTTTATTTTTGAGTCTTGCTATGTAACCTTTAGGTATTAGCTATCCTAAAATATCGAATGTTTAATATTAAGGCCTAGAGGTCTGAGAAATAGTTTCTGGGGGTAATTTCGAATTTAATAACCATTTTTGGCTAAAACTAGTATTTGTGAACAACTATCTATTAGCTATCCTACACGACGCTTTGTGATAAAGGTCATATATTACAATAAGAATTGAAATATTGCAACTATAGGCTATAGCAAGACATATAGCCCCAGAATATATATTTCTTTATTGACAACAACAACGCATATAAACACATAAACATAAAATACTATTTTTGTAGTTTTTCTCTAAAAAGCATTAAGATTTGTCCAAGTACGTTTTTCCGGGGAGGCGTTCTTCCGTTTCGAACAATGTACTGTTTGCTGACACCCCGGATCCGAAATATGTATCAAATTCGGTTGCGAAAACCAAAATATCCTTCCCAGTAGCCAAAAGTTTTTGTTTAAGATAATTGTTTCTTGAAAACTTTGCCCAAATAGTATTAAACATCATGTCGTAGCGTGCCGTGTCCCATATCGTTTCATCATAGTTTTGTATACTTGCTGAGAGCTGGTTCGCTTTGCTGGGAGAGCGGCATTGTAGTATGCGATAAAACATGTCAAAGTCCCCGAAGTGATAAGCTTTTTTGCCTTGATACATTGCTCCGCGCTGTGGTAGGGAACACCGTTATGAATGAATCGTGCGACATTGAAATTTGAAAATAGAGACCAGCCGGAATAAAATAATAGTTTACGTTTACCGTTTTTGCACTTCACCAAACTTTCACAATTAACTTTCCCATTTTGGTCTTGATGATCCATGATTATTCGCTAAACTTCTTCCAAGTGCGGTAACTGGTACTCCAGCCTTCTTAATAAGATTAGCGAAACGGGCGGCGTCAGAAAGTCTTGGAACTTTTATAAACGGGGATGATGTGAAATATCTAGCTAAGTCTATAAAATGTGACACAACATTACCATTATCATAACTTACACGCTCCTGATTGTTTAGCTGAACGTGATCTTCAAGATAGTGAGCAAGTATTTTCGGCTTATAGCGCAATCTTCGGGGAAGTACGTCAACTATATCTTGTAGGGTTGTATTTGTATTGGGAACTTTGTTGATAATTTCTACTGGTCTAGTCTCATGTTCGCTACTGTTAGCACTGCCAGCTTTTAGTGTCTCAAACAGTCCTTCCTCTACTAAAGCATACTTTTTCGGTTCATTCATTTTTGAACATTGCTTTAAATGTAGGTTATACCAAAGCTAAGAGCATGGGCGCTATGTTTACACCTATTCTTTTTAATATTAATTTTTTCCTTTGTAAGCTAACCCTTTTAGAAGTAAGCGCTGCAATCTTACGCTTATGTAAATTTACCCAACTGCCGTTTTCTGCGTTTAATTTTACGTTTCTATTTTATATATTTTTACATATTTCTGAAATGCTTCGAACTAGCGAAGGATCTGCGCTTGATAGTATACATTTTACGTAGCGCTTATGGGACATTTCCAAGAATTGAAATAACGCTAGGTTTTCTTTTATGTCAGCACTCATTATATGTATACGTAACTTTGCTCGTGAGGTAAAAGTCCTTCGGATAGTGTAAACTCTGTTGGTGAGTCTGGTTTCAGATTGATCATAAGATAACCATAATTCTTTTTTAATGCTTTTGAGTAGGCACCTGACAAATAGTTCTTTTTTCCAGGAAACATTCGGTTGCCAAGGGCCTGTATCATAGCTTTATCACCCCTGTTTTCAAAAAGGAAATAATAGTCTGTGTTTCTTCGAATACTGGGACCAACTCTAGGGCAAAAATATAAATTATGAACAATGAAGATAACCGATATTAATCTGTGTCTCATACGCGTAAACAAGCTTATAAGTCGTTTGTCTGCAACCAGAGACTCCATAAAATCGTCCAATATTACTAACGTGTGTGTAGGCGTATCTGATTCTTCAAAAAGAAATTGTGGAAAGTTTGGTATAAGTTTCAGATTACTTAATTCTAAGCTTAAGAGTTCTGTTTCAGGCATAGTGTAGCAGTAGAAAATCCTATCAAACTGTTGTGTATGAAGATCTTTGTTGTGTCTTATCAGCTCTTTTACAAAGTAACTTTTGCCTGATTGGGTTGATCCTGCCACGATAGCATTGTATGGTGTTGAAAATAGTATGGCATTATTCTGACCATTTAAACTCGCCATGGTCTTTTATTGTAAGCACACTATCGTTTTCTGCCAATATAAGTAACATTATAGGCTCTGTTAATGGTTTTCTATAGCTAAGTTCTATATCAACGGTACCATGTTCGGGACTAGAAAGATAACCACAATTTGTGCTACCATCCCGTGTAAGCGTTATTGGTATCATAAAATAACCAGAAGGGTATTCTAAATTATCGAATCCGGTATCTAGGTTAACAAAATCTGTTCCTCTGAAGAAGTTGTAAAATGCTCGACAATTATCTTTTGTTGGATGAAATGTAAGAGGTACGTTGAAAGGGTATGACCTCTTGTTAACAAATACTTGCAATGATTGTAATTCAAAAGATTCGAAATTGAAAGGGTTTTTGTCAATTTGGCCATTATAAGCGGATGCTCTCACTTGAAGCAACACAATCTTTCGGGGAATTTTTCCGTTATTTATAAATGACCATGACACGTTCATATCTCCCACACCTAAAGATTTGGTAGTAATTGAGTGCCTCACTGTTGGGTACCTGAAGCCTGATGAACTGAGTATGCGCTGGTATTTGCTTAAACTAGACGGCGCTAGAGTCACATAAGTGGTATATAGCTTAGCTTGCTTTATTTTAATTGAAGAGTTGGACTCTGGCTTTGCTAATGTGCTAAATGATGGTTTGGTACGATAGAAAATAAGACTCATGGGAACATTGCCTGGCATAAATCTTCCTGTATTTAAAAAGTCTGTAAATACACGACCAAACATCTGTCCACCGGTGCCCTGCTGTAAGTCAAGTAACCTTTGATAAACCGATTCGTTACCGTGTAAATTATCAAAAGTATATGCTAAATCCGGATTATATATGCATGTTCTCAACAAATTTTTTCGAACTGTTTGCGTAAAATATAAATGAAATAGAGTATACATAATATATGGGTAATTAGACTGTTCAAGAGAAACTGTTTTGCCGGCTATTTTCAACTCAACTCGTTCAAATAATGTATATAGAAATAGATTTGCAATGCCCGAGGGGTGGCTGTCAGCAGCAAGTTGACGCTTTGGTTTTTGGGTTCTGGAGGCTTTGTAGTTTGTACTGGCGGTGTTATGTTCAGAACTTCAACTTCAAGGTATATCATTATAGAATCAACATCAATATAATCCGATGTTCCTCCAAATCTAAATTCCAACGGTGTAAGGTAATCTTCTGAAGGTAGACCGGTAAAACACGCACTTTCCACCACCTGCACGCTTTCTATTTCGTCCTGGACTGGAGTTAATGATGTAATATCCAGTCCTGAGACGCTGCACTTAGGTGAAAAATGAGATGCCATATCTAGTATAGCCGCTTGCGTCGCTTCTTTCTATGGGCTTTCTTAGTTTTACGCCTCTTTTTAATGGTTTTCCGGCATTTTCGGTTTCGCGACAAAGCAACTTGGCTTATTCTAACTGGTATAGCTCGCTTAGAGCTTCCAGTAAGCAACCTCACGAGTGCCGGATCCATCTTGATGTACTGTAGCTATAGACTAATCCTTTTTAATAGTTCTCAAGTGGAGCACTACACGAACTGTTCCTTGTTTAGGTGGAATAAGATGTAGAGATATTCTTTCTAGCGAGGATAATCTGACTTTATGATATAGGGGCTGTGTACTATGAGACGTATTAACGTACAAAATCCTTGCCTTTTTACTATCGTAATAGCTGGTTTCAATGAAGTCGGCTTCTATGAATTTAACTAAAGGCGGAAGCGTAGCTTGTACAACGGCACACTCTACGTCGGTAGTATCAATAGGATTTGCAAAGTCACAACTAAGTGCTGTAGAATCAAATATAACATACATCGTCTTGAGTAATTAATGTATTTATTTCATTTAATAACTTTTCAATCCGAGAATAGTCTTTAACTCCCGTGAGTATCACATGACCGGTATGATGAATCCACGCTTTAGCTTGCCTGAACTTCAGCATAAGTGGTGGCATGTAGTCGTGTGGATCAAAGCATGCTTCGTACGATAAAGTGTGTAGATGCTTGTGCAGCTTGTGGAGGTTATATTTTCGGTTAACACGTGCTGACACCACAATATTCTTAGTTTCATATGACTTTACTTGACGTCCAACAGCTGATTCAAGTTGCGTAATGACGCTTTGTATTGTGTTAGAGTTAGTGCACCCAACTAACGTAAATTTCCCAGAGGCGAAGATAAGACAACAACCTTTTTCAGCTGGTCGCCATATTAATCCAGAGAATTTGTGAGAATCATATTGTACCAATAGAGCCTGGCCAAGTTGTTTTAGATCTAATGAAACTTCAAAAGAACCGCAAACAGTAGAATTAACAACCGACCACTCCATAGCTATAATGACAAGCTGAGCATTATGTGAGCCTTTTTATATCTGTTTCCTTCACCCACGATGATTGGTCGATTGGATAGCCCTTCCACAGCACTAAAAACTCCGTGGCTCCGCCCTTAATTTTGCGCCGTTTTAAGATTTTATCGATTTCATACATTTCATCCTCTCGAGAAACTTTCTGCATTTCGGATTCGTAGAATATACCCAATATTAGCTCTCCTGTTATTGATTTAATTCTATACGTGGGAGGGTTGGATTGAATTTGCTGGGAAACTATAAACTCTTCCTCTGTCCAATTGGGGTAAAATGCCTTGCTAAAAGGATATTTACGTTTTAACAACTTAACTCGGTCTCCAATATTGAATCTGAAAACTGTTGGAAACCTAGTAAATGTTTTAGGGAAAAGCTTCCAACGGACTCTGTGTTCATTCTCCGTACTGACGTCAATGGGTCGGAACCCCGTGGTCCTAACCTTCTTTCTGTTTAAAGAATCTATAATTTTAGGTAGTACGTCGATGTAGCGCCAAGAATTGGTTTTTCTCAAGTAGATGTAAATTTTACGCTTAATGTCTCTGATTTTCCTCTCAGCAAAAACAGTTTTTGACTCATCGTTCATTGTATATATCAAATTGATACCGCGAGACTGGAAAACTTGAGTAAACGGGGCACTGAAGTGTTCTTTAGCTCGATCTACAATAAAGTTTCTGGGCTTTTCGGGTAGCAGTGAGTCAAGAACCGGCGTAAGCGCATTAGCCAACGAGTCGCCCGACTTATTTCGCAATGGAATTCCCAACAAAATTTCGAAAAACAATTTATTATAACTATAATATATTTATATCCATCATTATATTTAGATAAAGATTGCATATCGGCCAAATCAGACTGAAAGATATCATACAAGTCTGAAACTATGTATCTTAGTCTTTTAAAGGGTTCTTTCGGACGCTTTTTAACAAGTGTATATGGCTGTTCGCCGTGTAGGAATTCTTTCACGTCTTTGAATGAAACTGGAAGACCGCTGACTTTCGCGGAACGATAAAGGTTATGAGCTGAGCCCAATCCAAGTGGATTGCTAGTATCATAGTACAATTTACCAAGTTTAGCATTCATATCTATATATGACACAAATCTCGCACTTGGAAGGTGTTTAAAGTAATTCGCTTTTCATGCATTGTATTAATAATGTGTCGTTTGTACACTCTGGTATCTTGACATGCAATTTGTTTCAACCTACGTAGTTCGTATGGTGAAATGTTATACTTTACGTCACCCTTTCTTAGAAATATATGTGGAGCACATAGTGTTAGCGTTGTTTTACCACTGAAATAAAACATTCGACAATAACCAATTTCTTCTGTCACGTTCTCTGTTTCACTTACTACCTTAATAACCAACGCTATGTTACTTATACAAAGAAACAACGCTATTGCCGTTATAACAAGAGTTCCAATAGTTTCACGCTCCATTTTAACCAAAGTTGTGTAAGAGTATCTTATTTAATAATTTTCATCAGAGTACCAAAGATCATAATAGGCGTCCAGGTTTATTATCAGTGTTTCACGATCGTCATTATATAGTTTGTGTTGTTTGAATACGCGATCAATATATACCTCGAGGTGGAATCGGAACATATATAAGCAACCAGTTAATCCAGCATGGGCCCATGGTTTGTCTGTTACACGTGCTCGGCAACCATCATATTCCATGCGCACCAACTTTAAAATTTGTTGACATATAACGTAATAATGTTTTCTAGCTACTTTTTGATCCATTTATCTATCGAGTTACTTTGATGACGGATAAAAATTCGGTTAGTATTGGTAGGGAAATTGTTTTCGGTGAAACGTATGGTTCGATTTATACTTTTTAACTGTTGAGGGGTAAAAAGCTTCCTTTCTACATCCCGAAATTTACAAAATACAATGTATTTAACAGAATTATTCTTATTTATTATATCTTCAACATCCATATTTTAGGAAATATATTAATAATTAACAAGGAAAAGCTGTAATTATTCTGTGTTCAGTTCAACATAAACAATTTGTAATTTCGACGATACTCCAACTGCTCCAGCAACTTTTCCAATCGTAAATCCAACGTCTCGCGTTAAGGCGTATTTATCGTGCGATTGTTGTTGAATATCGTCGTAATCGAAGTATGTTTGATATATGATTTCACGCAATTTATCTTTATCTATTGTAAAGTACGATTTCGAAATATCGTTGTTTTCAAAATGTATACGGTTAATATGATGAAAATGAATTACCGGTGACAATGAGTTCAGCGACTGTTCTACTGTCTCCGTTGTTCTGGTAGGTGGTGGTTCCGAGGTACTGGGTGTTAAATAAATCAAGTTTTTGTTGTAATTGTTCCGAATCCGTTCGGTCGAAAGAGACGGGGATGACTTTGATTTCCTTTGTGCGTGGCGCATATATAACAAAATCTGCTGTATTGAGGCCGGTAATAGCCAATTCTCCAAGAACCTGGAAGTAATAGTTATGAGTTTTCTTTAGTCTCAAATCGCCGCTTATAGTGTCAATGCGGCAGTAGAAGCTAGATTTGCGGTCTTTAGCAATTTGAAGAATAGTTCGCCGTGTATTATTAGTATCGTATAAACACTTTATTTCCAACACCTTAGGTTGTTTCCAACTAGGGCAAGAAACAAAGCCGTCTGGAGTTGTACCGAGATAAGGAGCTTGAGCCGGAACACAAAGGCCTGATTTGTGTATAATAACGTCTAAGTAATTGTGACATTTTTGGTACTGTATGTAAGCGGTTTTAGCGTTTTCTTCTTCAACCAATCCGACTAAACACGCTGTTGGAATAAAGTATCTTCCAGGACTTTGAGATGTCACTTCAATAGCTAGTCGTTGCAGCGTAGAACTAGTTCTAGCACTTCTTACACGTCCAAAGTTGGATGATGTTATACGGCCACGTCTTTGCTCCCACCAAACATTACAGTGATGTTGCGAAAGAGAAGAGAGAAAAATAGAACTAACAATCTTTCCATCCATAAACTGAAACAGAAAATTGTTTACTCTTTAATCATTTTGTATGACTCATCAAAACAAAGTTATTAACATCTATTTAGAATGACTCATCACAACGAAGTAGGACTAATAACTTAACAAAATTGTTTATTCATTAACCATTTGGTATGACTCATAAAAACAAAGTAATTAACTTGGTAAACAAAGTCATTAAATAAAACCCTATTTCTTCCAGGAAATGGCATACCGTTGCGATATTTGTGAAACGCAGTTCACTACCAATCATAACCTTTTACGGCATCAGCGCAGCAAACATCAGAAAACGTATATGGAACACAAATGTACAAAGTGCCAAAAATCGTTCAGCCGGTCGGACGCCCCCATCGTCATGTACGTTTAGTTCGCAAGCAAGTCAACAGCTTCAGTCGACGACGAGCCGGCGGCCAAAATACGTAAATTCCCTCAACACGGAAAACAAACAACTCTAAAAACCAACAACCTTCCACCAGAAGATTCGTTTTCTTATCGAGGAAACAATCAACTAATTCGAATCAACTGGCGCCAAATTCATACTCACTATCGACGTGGCCGAAAATTACAGAACAGATTCAACTTCCGATTGGAAAATCCCACGAAAGCCGAGATAAAACAACGACTGAGTGCTATATACAATTTACTGAAGTACAAAGCAAAATGGTCCATATCGTTTGGTTTCATTCTTCGCAATATAATTACCCACGAGGAGGGGTACTTTTACAGCAGCAACAACACGCAATTATTTGACGCAATGCTGGTGGCTGATGGAAACGACTTCAACAGCTTCCTCGGCAAAGTGGATGGAGTTGATATTCTGGAATGGGCCCGTCAGCAGCGCCCTACAACCAAATTTGTGGTTGATACAATAACTAATATGACAGTAACAATTAATAAACTTACGCCGCACGCTCTAATTGGAACTCCGATCAAATTACGCACATATATTACCAACAATAGAAGTATATTTTCACTTGAAAAGGATCATTTTTCACGTCCCTACACTGATAAACTATGTTTCTTTCGATGTATTGCGCTTAAGCACGGATATACCAAGAACAATCATGCGGAATTCGAGAGCTATGTATCAGAACAATGTCAAAGATGGTGCGCATCTCAAAGCATCGATCATTTCAACGGTATTGATTTTGACGATATAGAACAGTTGGAGGACAATTACAAACTTAATATAGCTATATACTCGCTGGAAGGAGCCGATAACGACAGCGACAGTATTTTGCAAAGGTGCATAAAGAAACACGATGATCGTCAAATGCAACACATTCCAGTATACGATGATTACGATGACCAGGCGCCTCTAATGCCGCCAAATGACGAAGATGATTACGAAGTAAAGGACAAGAAACGGTGCGTCTTCATCGGCGATATGGCCGACGAGGAGGATGTAGAAACGAACTGTGATTCAGTGGTTGAAAGTCTTTTGGACAATATGACCTTAAGCCACCCAGATTCATCACCCGTAGCTACACTAGTGCACAAATCTCGTGGAATATACTACGAAACATTAAATCTTAACTTGTACCAAGAACATTTTTCGTACATAACAGATATTCAGCAGTATAGTAAATCGTGGCGGTGTCTCAATTGTGACAAACTTTGGGATCGAGCTGACAAGTACAATAGGCATATACTAACGTGTGATGGAGCTGAAACAGTGTATGTGTATAAAGTTGGCGGATATGGACTTCCCAAAACAATACATCAAGAACTGGAGGAAGAAGGCCATGATATGCCAGACCATTTCTACCGGTATAGGGCTACTTACGACTTTGAAGCCCGGTTTCAGCCAAACGATACAATACCGGACGAGCAACAACGAAAGCTTATTTACACAAAAGAACTGGTTCCAGCTAGCGTTTCCGTTGCAAGCAACGTTCCAGGATACACATATCCTATGTGCTTCATTGGTGAGCCAGAAGAAATCATTGAGTCAATGCGTAGCTACTTAACTGAGATCAGTATAACAGCTTAAGACCTCATTAAAGGCGACTACGAAGAAGTGTTGAACGACCCGGAATACCGGTGCAAGCAACATAAGTTATTGCAGAAAGAATATACCAGCATAAAAAGACAGTATAAAAGCGATCAGCATGCAGTAGTAAAAGCAGCAAAAGACAAAGCTTACGAAACAATGAAGTGGGAAAAGTATTTTCAACAACTTACCACATGGCTACGACAACTTATTGTTCTTGGATTCAACAGCGCAACATTTGATCTTAACTTAATAAAGAAATATTATATTCCACACTTACTTTATAACGGTGAAAAAATACATAACGTAATAAGGAAGCATAACAGCATAATGGCGTTAGCCACAGATAATTTACTTTTCCTGGATATCATAAACTATCTGAGTCCGGGAACAAGCTATCACAAATTTTTAAAAGCCTTTAATCTCAACCAAACTAAAGGCTATTGGCCATACGAGTGGTCCGAGACGTTGGATCAGTTAGAAGAAACTGATCTTCCTCCAATCAATGGCTTCTACAGCACGCTTGGTCAAAAAGAAATGGATCCAAAAGACTACGTGCACGTTCAAGGTGTTTGGCGAAGGGAGAAATTTGAAAATATGGGTGATATGCTGGTATGGTATAACAACCTCGACGTGGTACCATTCTTGGAAGCCGTTTAAAAAATATACAATCCATTCGAAGAATGGGACATCGATATGTTTAAACAAGCCATACGTCTTCCAGGCGTAGCACTTCAACGAATGATGAAAAGCTTACCGAACGGTGGCGTTTTCCTATTATTCAACTAACGTTTTAAAAACATTCATACAACAATTATGCGGCGTTCACGTTATAATGTCCCCGCTGTTTGGAACTTTTGACCCCCTGTAGTCGCGACCCTACCGTATAGACAGTCAGGGTGACACCCATACTGTAAATCAAATGCCGAGGGTGTACGACACACCCTTAGCTACTAAATTTTTTCTAGACAGTGTCGTACTCACCCTTAGCTATCAATTTGGCGCGAATTTACTATAACGGACACCGTCTGTAGCGAATGCGGTTTATTAGTCACTGTCCTGTGGAGTTTTTCCTAATTTCTCATATTTGTATCTAGCCCATACGAACATTGCTCAAAATTCGAAAGTGTCACAAACTGCCAGAAGACACGTGTGCCTGACACTGTCGGCAAGTGTAATACGGTACTAGCTCCGTTAAAAAATTATTACATGGGGGGTCGACCCCGTTGCGTGGTTGCTGGGGTACAGGTCACGGGGGACAAAGAACGCCGCATTAAGAACAATATTGTTGGCGGACCATCGATTGTATTTCATCGCTATCATGAATCGAACGTTACTTTGATCCGAGGCTTAAACGTGGTAAAGAAAATACTTGGATATGACGCAAATTCTCTTTACTTATGGTCCCTTTGTCAACCTATGCCAACTGGATTATTTGTGGTTTGGTGCCCGGCTGATGGATATTCGGGTGAACAGCTAGCTACAGAAGGGCCAAACACTGATGCCGAAAGGTCAGCATTCATGTCTAAAGTCAAAGAAAACTATAATATTCGGTTTAAGGCAATAGACTGCTACACGTATAGTGAAAAGGAGTTGATGTATATAGAGTACCAACGACGCGAAATTGGAAAGCACTTCGACCGGAATGATATGGTGATACAGAATCGTTTCAATGGTGGACAAAAGAAATTTTACAGTGGATCAAGCATATACTATGCGGACGGATACATTCCAGCAGGGAAGTATGGCAACGAAAAACAAATCATTATTGAATTCGACGGTTGTCATTGGCACGGATGCCCGACATGTGCTAAATATGTCAATGAAGAACAACAACGACGGCTTGAAACTACTGAGCGCAAACATAATTTTCTGAAAACTCTAGATTGCGAACTAATTATTGAAAAAGAATGTGAATTTGACCCTTACATTGCCGAAAATATAAGCAAACCCGAGTGGCAAGAATGGAGAGATAAACACGTCAAATCTAGCTTTAGCGATCAACACAATGTGTTCGGAAGAGACGTTGTATCACATATTATGGCCGGAAAAGTATTCCGCATTGCTGAAGTGGACTTACAAATACCGTACTGGAACATACAAGCCAGGAAAATGTGGGATGAAATGCAGCCAATTTTTAAAAACGTTGAAATAACTCGCTATGACATTGGCGAACACATGAAAGCTTATGCTGAGAAGCATGGAGTCATGTCTACACCTAGGCGATCTCTTATTGGCTCCTACCACGCAACGAAAATACTTCTTGCTACTCCACTTCTCCAGTTCTACATCTGAAAATGTCGAGCAAAGGTGACACGTGTCCACCAATTTATCGAGTACCGCAGCCTTGCTGCTTTCAAACATCTTGGGAAAGAGGTAGCCGATCAACGTAGGAAAGCAGACAAATGCGATGCGGAAAAAGTTAAAGGCGAAATGTATAAACTAATTGGAAACAATTACTATGGGAGATTATTATTGGACAAGACACGATTCGAGAACTTTATTTATAAATGTGAATGCGATACTCAGAAGTACATACGCGAGCCCACATTTCGTAAACTAGAGGAAATATCAGATGTAGTGTTTGAAATACATATGGCGAAAAAGAAAATTATTATAGACCTACCAAATATAATACCATTCTTTGTATACCAGTACGCTAAGCTACGAATGTTACAATTTTACCTTTTCCTACTGGAAACCGTTGGAAAGGAAATGTTTCAAATGATACAGATGGATACAGACAGTTTGTATTTCGCAGTTGCAGAAACTACTCTAGAGAATTGTATCAGCGATCCGACCAAACGTGCACGCTTTGACTCTGCCAAATCAAATTTTATTGCAACAGACGATTACAGCCAAAGAACTCCTGGTTTGTTTAAACTGGAATGGAGCGGCGATGGTATGATTGCACTTAACTCTAAAACATATTTCGGCTGGAATAGTGATGGAAAGGGCAAATGCTCTACTAAAGGACTATCAAAAGTTACGAACAGTATAACAAAGGAACAGTTCATGGGGTTCTAACAGAAAAAGAAAAAGTTGCTGGCATAAACTATGGATTCCGATTTATGAAGTCTGATAAATTTATGCAGTATAAACAAGAGAAAGATGGACTGTCCTACTTTTATCCAAAAAGAAAAGTTCAGGAAGATGGAGTCAGCACCAAACCAACTTTACTCTAAGCTACATTTCGAATGAAATAGTTGCAAAAATAACTAACCTAGATTAAGCTTATTTTTGTCCGGTAAGAATAAAGACCTAAAATTTCCGCCAATACGCCATTTTCCAATAAAATATTTGTGATTTCGATTTTTACAATGATTGTTTAATTAGGTTTGGGACTTCTGATGAGTTTGCTGACAGGTTAACTACAGAATTTTTACTGATCTGATACCACATTAAATTTGTATAGCGCATAAGTGAGGTAACAACAAATATTGTAATAGGTTTTTAAACACAATATAACTCGCATAGTGACAAATGATTTCATGGGTACTTTATGGCTATTAATATATTTAAGGATATTAAAAGTGGATCACGACAAATTAGCAGATAAAATAATAGCAAATATGTCAATCGACGGCGAATGGAATAATGGAATGAGAAAGGATTTTTGGGACTCTTTAAAAGCAATATGAAGGATTGATTTTATCTATTTAACTGAGGTACTAGTAAGCCGCGTAATGGTGATTATGGAAAAGCGAAATGTAAAAAATGCAACGAAAATCATACAAAAGTTAAAAAACAATGATAGTTGTAAAATTTGCTTAGGGTGCTACTACGATCATCCAAGCCAGTCGCGTCACATGGGGATCGGTGGTGGCTTAAAAGAAAGAAGCAGCGAAATCAACAGGTGGGACGTTGAAGACGCATGCAGCAAACTAGGACTGAAATTTAATGAAAAACTATATAACGAAGTTAAAAAACAGGAATGACTGTATCGAGTGAATTATGATTTATCTTACGTACTAATAAACTGATATGGCTGAAATTTTGAAAATTGAAACATAGAAAGCACACTACAAACACTATTAGATGTATAGTATGTTTCAAGCACCTACACATATATTATATTCAACATTTATACAGAATAAGACTGTGTAATATCATCTTTACCACAGTTAAGATACACATAGAGACTGTAAAGCGTAAACTGTTACCACCCTCAGTTTCAAATCTATGTGAAAAAAAGTTTATACACAAAATAAGGCACATTTATCTTTATATTCACTTAAATAGCCATAATTAAGTTTATTGATAAAATAGTTGAAGAAAATTTTTAATGAACCTAATTTATTATTCTGTAAGCAAGTGCGTTATGACTATTTATCGCTGAAATAGACAAGTTTGTTATTCAAAATTTTGTCATTAATACAGATTTAAACTGATAGAGGCAACAACAACAACCCATACCAAGGACCATATAAATAGCTGACTCCACCTCCACCTATTTCTCAAATCCCCCTATACTACTTGAGTGCGCCTCACCTGCGCTGATACCACTGTAACAGGGCCGTTCCGGCCCGTTACGCGTAGTTTCCATGATTTCGGCGTCACAATTATTCAGGAACACCAAGGAACTCATTTGGGGGGATAGGAAGGCTCTGGTGTCGTGGAACAAGGGCAACATTGTTTGCGTAATTATGCCAACTTTTTATCCTTTGTTCTTATCATTTGATGTCGTATGATATAATTTGATCCGTTTTTAGGTTATAATCCGTTTTAATCATTTGATGCCGTATGATGTCGTATGCTATAATTTGATCCGTTTTTAGGTTATAATTTGATCCGTTTTTATCATTTGGTGCCGTAAAATGCCGTATGCTATACTTTGTTCCGATCCGTTTTTAGGTTATAATTTGATTCGTTGTTATCATTTGATGCCGTATGATGTTGTATGCTATAATTTGATCTGTTTTAGGTTATAATGTGATCCGTTTTTATCATTTGATGCCGTATGATGTCGTAGGCTATAATGTGATCCGTTTTATGCTATAATTTGAGCCGTTTTTTGCTATAATTTGATCCGTTTTTATCATTTGATGCTGTATGATGCCGTACGCTATAATTTGACCCGTTTTTACCATTTGATGCCGGATGCTGTAATTTGATTATATTTTTGCCTTTATTTGTCGTGTTCTTGTCTGATTACCGGGACGAGTGTTATGATTCAGGACAATTACGCTGTCTCAACCGATTTGCGAAGCTGGACATGGAGCCCCGTACCGATAGAAAAATGGAATCACGCAGAACCCAACCAGTTGTGGCCATACACGTTAAAGCCTTGACGGTCAGGACCGTCCGGGAATGGGAGGCCCCTGGCTGCACGCTCGAATCAACAAGTTTGTAGGTATAGAAATTGAAAATATCAAGTTTACCTTGTTTTATCTGTATACTAAGCAATGGTCACGGGAAACAACAAGTCGCAACAAGCTGACATTATACGTACGGTAGCTTTCGAGATTACAAAGGACGACGGAAGTCGGGTTAATTTGACGGCCCGTAACCGTCTAGTGTATCATGATCCGGGAAAATAACCGGAGCATGTCGGTAGAGAATTGTGAGGACTATTGTTGGAAATCAAATCGCCCCAGACAATGCCAGAACCTCGCTCGTAAACTACAAGGATAATCGCTACTTACGCTAAGTTGGGTGTCAAGACAGAAACACGACTATTACTTTCCATATACATATAACATACTATATATATGTGTGTATGTGCCTCTTAGCCGACTGCGTACAATTACAAGGCCCCTGTTCCTTCCCTCACAACCGTGAACGCCCCTCCCTGAGCATATTTCGGGTAAATCCGCCTCTTTTTCCTAGTACCTCGTTGTAACATACGACTGATGCAAGTCATTTTATTATAAAGTGTAACATACGACTGATGCAAGTCATTTTATTATAAAGTGTTTCGGGCCCTCCAATCGGCCCACTCCATTCCTGAAACGGCGCATGCGACCCCTCGTTTTGTTCATCGTGACTATACAAATTCAACGACGTGCTCCGGACCTTCTCCCGATTCTCCGCTGACCCGGTGTGGTTACTCAAATGTACCCCAATTTCTGCCGCCAACCACTAGTGTGCGCAGACGATCCCAGATCTTGCTCGTAACTCCAAAATGGGCGAACCGCCCCTCATCGTGCCCGTCTCGTAGAGACATTTCCAAAAAATACCCGGCGGGTCACCGCCCGCCGCCCCGCTAATGCGGGACGGCCGACGAAAGCGCCCCTACCTTCGCCACCACTCTCCGTAATCGTTATGATTTTAACACCCTCTTTACCCCTGCCGTTCGGGCCAGGGTGTCTCATTTGAACCGTCACCCGGCGGCGAGTTCAACGATACCCGTCGGGCGTCGCTTCGCCCAACCGTTAAAACAGGAGAGTCCGCTAAAGCTCCCCATGGTTATATACATCGGCGCCCATAGGTGGGTTCCGACCCGCTATTGCGTCTTCCCCCTCGTGTTTGGTATCAATAGGCCCATTTTTCGTCCTGAGACCGAATCTCACCACAGCTCCTCGAAAATCCCCCGGGATTCTCCTTGTCCCGCTTTCCCTCCCGCGCCCCTTCTCTGCCTCTTCGTGTCCTCGTTGTCCTTTCGTCCTCTCTTCTTCGCTTTCTCTAATCGACTTTTTTGGTCGGTTGCTTTTGTTGTTGTTGTTGTTGCCGTGTTGTGTGTGTTTCTGTTGCGCACTTGAGCGACCTCTCTGTCGCTCAGGTCGCCGTTATGTCTTGTGTGTGTAGTAGATGTATATATATATGTATAATAGATATATATGTATATGCGTATATAAGGACATGAAAAACGGACGGACGAGGACACCACGTACTAAGACTCGTTAAAATTGATAGCTTTAAGGACGGACTGGACATGGACGTTCGGAAAGGACGGGGGTGTTTCTGGCCCTCCCGTGGGTCTCTGGGGACCCGAAATAGGGCCCCCGGCCTGCTAGGTGTTCCTGAGAAGATGCTGTAACCTCCAGCCACGAGACGGGCGCGTTCCTGTCATCGCCCCCCTTGGGAGGCGTGAAAGCCAGATGGAAATCGTGAAAAACGCGATTTTAGTCGACGTTCTGAGGTATCCTCATGCAGCAGGGTCACTTCTCACGTCATTGTTAGCTTAATTGGATGGGCGGCAAGTCGAAACCACAAAGGCGACGCAGCAGATGGGGCCGCCCAACAATTAGCGCTTCATCCGATTGCTGGCCGTTGCGTGGGACGACGAGTTGGCGGCCCTAACAGTGAAAAAAGAGCAAACAATTTCAAAATCGTTGGAGATCGCGTGTCCCGGAAGTCGACGATGTTGACCCAACCAATCTGGGACAGGAATTAGAGTAAATAAGATTCGAATTTCAACGAACATCTGTACTAATTGCTGGACGTTGAGGCTTAAAAGCTCAAGTTTCAAGGGAAAACGTGGGCTGAAACTGCAGATGTTTGACCTCCGAATACTCGGAGGGTTCAAATTTGATGTCGGCAATTTCAATTTAAGCCGACTCTCCCTAAGGACGATGACGGCTTACGGTAGCTGTCAACTTCAAAATTTCGGAAGTGTCCCCAATTGGACACTGAACTAAAACCCAAAAAAGTGGGCGTTAAAAGATCGACGACGATTGGATGGCGACAAAAGCGCCATCCTACAATACAGGCCCGAAAGTCGACGTTACGACCAACGCGTCGACTCTTGGAATCAGTTCGACTTTGGCAGCGCGGAGTTCGGTCGACTCTACTGACCGGCTCCGACGCAGGATTTTATTATAAAGTGTTTTCAATTTTATGCTTTCTCGTGGTTTTCTATTTTCGCGGTTGGAGTGGATTCGACCGTAGTAGGACCCGCGTAGACAACTACTGTCTCGCAAAGGGGGCTAGCGCTCGCTGCCCCGGACCGAAGCTCCTAAGTGAGATGGAGGATAGTAACTTAGAATATGGGGGTTTATTTTCCCCAGATGTAACAGTGACAGACCATCTGTTAGAGACAATTCGCTTCGCCCCCGAATCGTTACAGCATCGCTAAGTCCGTGACGAACCTCCTTAAGTCGAGTCTGGTTTTGGACGCCGTGGGCAGTTGAACGGGACGGTAGAGAGTTGCAGGAAAACACGTCGAAGTACTTCTGATTCCCCGTGGTCTTCGGTAAAGCAACACAAAACGGACGCTTCCCGTCCATGTTTTACATGACTCGCAGTTACCGAGATAGGGTCATAGAATTTTCCTGAGCCGACCACGGTAAAGTTTTAATGCTGCTGAGCTGAAACGATAGGGACTGGTTTTATCATTTGTATTTATGGTTTCCAAATTAACAGCTTAGTGGACCGTTCGACGCTCATGCCGCGTTTGAGCTCGAACAGAAGTGAAGCTTAGGAACGGAGGATTAGACTCCGTTTGGCTTTAGGAAGCCCCAAAATTTATTTACCATCATGAGTTAAGAAAATTTGGGCCTACAAAAGAGTGAACAAATTCTAAGCATATCAGCTTTAGCTTAAGGTGTTTGCTGCTCCGGAGGAGCGACGTTCTCGGACCCACTCGGTTTAATTACCAGGTTTTTGTGTGTCGTAACGGTGCCGTTTTACTGAATGTTAAGGTTACTAGACTAAGGACCCCAGCGTCAGCAAAGTCGGTAAATATTGTAAATGAACATGGATTTTACTCAGACGACTGACCAAAGCAATATCAGGTGATTACCCTGACCACGCGCGTGATACGAAAAGACCAGAGGAACGATTCCCCCAGCCATCCAAAAAGCCACCAGACCCGTTTGGTGCCGCGTACAAACAGTTTGTAATTAAAACACCACCATCGCACCCCGACACTACTCTACTAAAACCATTAAGTTTCCGGGTGTTCACTATAGCATAGTGACATGGTCTTCTCTTTGGGCCAACGTCCAAAAATGAACATCGTTAAATGAGCCGATGGCAGGCCCCAATGCCGTATTCAGTCAGTGCCCTTGCGGGAGAAGCACTTCGTGTTCCCGCCTCCAAAAATTTAAAATATTTATTCCCCTCCCAGTAAAGAAAACTAACTGCCTCGCCCAGGCCATTGTGGCCCCAAGGCGAGCGAGTGCAAAGCCCCGATTTTTCTTTGAAGCGAGTTGATCGCTGAGCTTAGCTTGATTTCACTATTTATCCTGAGTTGCCCGTTAGGCTATGTACTACGTATGACCATGCTCTAGTTTTCCCTTTTCATTCATTTTCCTTTTTCCATTTAGCAGATTCGATCCTGCACAGGGAATTTAAGCCCGCTGCAGAATCATGAGTATTAACCAGTCGACTATGCGCGTCTCGTAACGTCGACAACTACGTCGATGATAACTCGACTGCACTACGCTGCAGTTGAGACACTGCAATACTGCAGTGTACTAGGACGATAAGGTAGTCGATAGGAAGAGGCAAAGAGAAAACAACCGACGAGAAAGGAAATGACGCAGACTCGTCGAGGGCCGGCCGCCCTCTGCGCTGTTGCTTAGAACGACCCCAAGGTTAGAAAATAAGATCGGGTAACCAATCGGCAGTGCGCTTGCTGCCCATGTGTCGTGCCCCCACCATGCCTCCTATGGAGTAGGATGCGGAATCGACGTGAATTTAAATAACCAGGCTCGCCCCTGGGGCGGCCCAGGAGTTGTCTAGGAGATCGCATCGTGCTGTTTTCACACTAAGACTATCCCCACCGTTCAGAATCTGATGAATTATTTCACCCCCTCTTCTCTTGTTTCCCGCGTTCGGTCATTCGTACTGTTTAGTAGGCAAAGTTATCCGAGACGATGAATTGAGTCAACGTGTAGATGTTAGCAAGCGGGTCGCTAGGACAAGTTAATCTGCACCCCAGAAGTGTCATATCGCCGATATTTTCTTGAGTACCATCCAGACCGTGTTTCGGTGTTGCCAGAGTAGAGCTCGCATAGTCAAGCCCCGTTGCTGTTTTACCCTTAACCCCGCCTAATGTCCGTCACCGCATGTAAGAGATCATCGTTTTAAGGTGGTATTCTTTAAGCAGAATTTTCCGAAGCACTCTAGAGCCCCTGCTTATTGTGCCCCATAGCTGAAGAGTCGCTAACATTGAGCCGAAGCAGGGATAACCGCCCCTAGTCCGCGAGCCAGCGGATATCTGCACGCTGCGACCCTGCTTTGCTTTTTCTCAACGCTTATGTGCCCCATATTCTACTGAACCGAAGCGACAGCCGCGAGTTACTACTAAGCTCCTACAACTTGACTCACTTAGTCCGCCTCGATAGCCGATAGGAAACACTCGTTCCGACAATAAACCTTGATCATGTAAATAAACTTTGTATCATAGGCACCGGGTACGATCTTAACTAATACCGAGACGATTGGAAACTGACGGTTTGTCCGCTCGGACGAGCAGGCACTACCCGCCACGGCTTGTGGGCGACAATGTCCCAAGCCCTGACGTGCATGGCCTTCTGTCATTTTGTTTGATCTTTTGAACCGAAGACTAAACGTTTTAGGGTCGACAAGCAACCATTTCAACGGTTACCGCCATCGGTCGAAAGTGATAGTTTTCAGCTTGTTTCAGCGCAACCTGATCACTTGATAATGAAATGGCGGCGACTACAGTCTGTTACTCAACAGTTTTGGCAAATGTGGCGTAATCAATATTTAATGAACTTGCGCGAATTTTCAAAGCAGCTTGAACAACGAAATGCTAGCTTGTTACCTCCTTCACTTGGCTCCGTGTTACTTATTAAGGATAAAAAAGCGCCTCGACCGTCGTGGAGGTTTGGCAAGATTGTTAGATTGCACGAAGGTCTTGATGGTCACGTTCGATCTGTGAGCGTCCACCTTCCGTCTGGGAGGCGACTAAATCGACCAGTTAGTGTTTTGTACCCAATTGAGATGGTCGAAGCGAAAAACTGCCAGTCCAACTTAAGTCCGTCGGGAAGACCGCGTCCTCAGAGAGCAGCCGCGCAGCGTGCTCGGCAATTGTGGGCAAGAAATGTTGATTGACAATAGGATGTTAAACAATTGTTTCAAACCGTTATAACAAGCATAGCTTTTTCTATTTTAGTCAAACAATGAATCGACAAGTCTATGTGAACAGCACGAGTCCGCTATCTCAATTTCATAAATTTTCATCTCTCAGCGTTGGAAATATTGAAGTGACGTCAATTGAACAAGCAAGATAGTACCTGACGCTCAAAGCTTCAAGCGAGCATCAACTGGCTGATCGTTTTATCAACAACCCGGGTGTTTGCTCTCAGCCCACGTCTATCTACAACTGGATGGAAATGAACAATGCGCTGTCCGCCCAGTGGGTTATCGATGGGGAAGCTATCTACAAAGACGTTGTAATCGATCAGCTACAACAGCCGGGTAGCAGGTTTCGGTGGTGTTTTATGGATCTGTTGTCTGAATTAGACGGTAAGTGGCCAGAATTTATTGTGTGTTCATGTAGTTACGAACTAGTCTGGTCATGTGGGCTTAGAGAAAGTCGGGCAGCAGAAGCTCAGTATTTTATGGGTTTCAATCTGTATGGCCATGCCCTAAATGCTGGGTATCAGTCGCTGTTCAACAGATGTCAGCGCACTTGGGGCGTTGATGCTCTATTGGGTCTCACATATCAGCCTGCTGTCACGCGATTTCCGTTTCGGAAATCGGTTTTGATTTTATCTGATTCGATTTTTCGTAATGTCAGTCATGTAGAATGCGGGGTGGTGAAAGCCGTGTCGGGTGCTATGTTCACTGACTTGATTGATATTGCTTACAACATGAATCTGGGGCACTTTGGCATCCTCATAATCAGCTGCGGGGTCAATGTGGTGCGAAAGTCTGATCAGTATCAAGAGGAGCAGTTTTCGGCACTGCAGTCGTTTATCAACAGTCTAAAAGATCTTTCTGAAAACGGCCAAACTCCTTCGATTCTGTTCAACGGAGCTGTTCCTTTGCCTGGTGCTAAAGGGGTTACTCAATTCAACAACACTGTTGCTGAGATCATGGAAGGAAACTCAATGCCATTCATCAAATTGGTCTAACAATGGTGGCTCGCCTTTCATTGAGAATGGTCAATTCAACAAATCCTATCTCCGACAATGCGATAGTGACGGGTTTCATCTCGGACCTCTGGGCATTCGCGTGTTATGGTCTGCATTTTGCGATCACATACCTCAATTACGTGGTCTGAAGTATTCCATGTCAGGGGAAAAATATACTCCGTCGAAACGTCTCGGAAAACGCCGTTTCACTGAAGGTTGTGGTCTGTATCGGCGGGAGTGTCTAGATAATCTAGACGAGTTGACATTATCTGCCAACATGTCGTGAAGTAGCTTTGATGAAATGATTTGCATAATCTAAAACGGACAATATATAGAGACGTTGAGCGGTATATGGAGATGATTGTTGTGATGTTATAGTTGAAAAGCCGTTGTATTGTTGTTTTCTCGTAGTTGTTACCTTTTTTGGTAAATTAGTGCTTTCATCGCGTGTTTTGTCTGAGCAAACTAAAGATCGGCTTGAATTGGATCAAAAAGGGTGTTCGTTTCGACATTGCGACTAAATCGACCAGTTAGTGTTTTGTACCCAATTGAGATGGGCGAAGCGAAAAACTGCCAGTCCAACATAAGTCCGTCGGGAAGACTGCGTCCTCAGAGAGCAGCCGCGCAGCGTGCTCGGCAATTGTGGGCAAGAAATGTTGATTGACAATAGGATGTTAAACAATTGTTTCAAACAGTTATAACAAGCATAGCTTTTTCTATTTTAGTCAAACAATGAATCGACAAGTCTATGTGAACAGCACGAGTCCGCCATCACGATTTCATAAATTTTCATCTCTCAGCGTTGGAAATATTGAAGTGATGTCAATTGAACAAGCAAGATGGTACCTGACGCTCAAAGCTTCCGGCGAGCATCAACTGGCTGATCGTTTTATCAACAACCCGGGTATTTGCTCTCAGCCCACGTCTATCTACAACTGGATGGAAATGAACAATGCGCTGTCCGCCCAGTGGGTTATCGATGGGGAAGCTATCTACAAAGACGTTGTAATCGATCAGCTACAACAGACGGGTAGCAGGGTTCGGTGGTGTTTCATGGATCTGTTGTCTGAATTATCCGTCGGACGGTAAGCGGCCAGAATTTATTGTGTGTTCGGGTAGTTACGAACTAGTCTGGTCATGTGGGCTTAGAGAAAGTCGGGCAGCAGAAGCTCAGTATTTTATGGGTTTCAAACTGTATGGCCATGCCCTAAATGCTGTATCCGCTCAGCACCGATAAAAGTGTAGTAATTGTCAAGACCAACGAGAACATCTACTGAAACGAATTCCGGCTGTTTCACAATAGGTTCGGAAAGAACGAGCATCTTTATATCTGGATATTTGTCAAGATCTATTGGGATCTTCTGTATCGGACAGGTGATAGTTGGAACAACACTAGCACTGATGTGCTCCAAAAATCCGTCTGCACAATGGACAGAAAATTGAACCAATGGAAACTTGCTGGTTTGACGTTTAGTGGACTGGAAACCAGCCACTGAAGCCCAATCGTAACCAATGATCGGCAAGCCGAGTTCATGCCTTTTTCCTCAGTAATAAATGTTCGAGAACTTGCAGTGTCAAAAAGAAGTCGACCCATTACTGAGGTCGAAGAATCGGACCCCGACATTGGCGCAACAGCGGTTTGCAATATCGTCTGGAATCTCGCAGATTTCGACGGTATATCACCAACAGATGCCTGTAAACTTGCGCTGACCGACAAAGTAGTGTCAGACATTTTTGACGTGTCGGGACTGTTTGAAGATTGGTACTTAGAAAAACACAGGCTGCGATGATGCCCTTGTTTGTGACAATAGACACAAGGGACCCTGCGTTTACCATCTTTTGCAACATGCCCACCGTTCAAGCACACAAAACAACGATTGTTAGCTTTAGCGATGCATTCTAGTAAAACATCATTGTAATCTGCCGTAGAAGCTATTTCAGTTTCAATAACAGTTTTATCAGTAAGTTCAGCAAAAGCTTTATCATCAGCGGTGTCAAGATCTGACTTATATCCTGATAACTTAAGCACAGAAAGTTTCAATTGTTGAACATCAAGTTCCACTGTACCAGATAAAATAGGATTTATTTTATCAACCTCTCGTTTCACACACATACGTATGCCCTGACGACGTTGTTTAGCTGACATGCTTATGATTATAGAAAATAAATGTTTAGACAACAGTTACAAGCCAATATTTTGACGTCAGAGTTAGGAGAATTACCTCTAAGGTGACGACGTGGCTATAAAACGTATTTTTGACCAGAAGCTGATCACAAAGTAGCTAATTGACCAGAAACTGATAAAAAACCATCAAAAACTTACAGTTGTTGGTTCGAACAAAAGGTAACAACTACGAGAAAACAACAATACAACGGCTTTTCAACTATAACATCACAACAATCATCTCCATATACCGCTCAACGTCTCTATATATTGTCCGTTTTAGATTATGCAAATCATTTCATCAAAGCTACTTCACGACATGTTGGCAGATAATGTCAACTCGTCTAGATTATCTAGACACATCCCGCCCCAAAACTGTAGTGTCCGACCTAACTCCATAAAACGGTGTGTGTTAGTGAATTTTACCATCCCCGAATCTGGGGTCAAGACCGAAAACGTGTCGGTCACCAAACATGGGTTTACATCAGTGCTGGGAAACGTCACATCTAACTTTATGCACTTTCGGTACACAGTTAACTTTACATCTCTACACAGTGTAGCAGGGGTATGAAATAGCTGGATAATAATTACATATATACGCTGACATGTCGTTTTATAAATCAAAAATCATCAATAAATACTGAAGTTTCATTATAAAAACTGCCTACGTCGATTTTCTGATATCTGCAATCTCCCAGAAATGTTTTAAAATAAATTGCCAAAAGTGAATTAAAGGAACACAAACAATTTCGTTGATGAGTAAACAAAACAAAAGCTTGCCAGACTCGCACCTATCTATGCTCGCCATTGAACTTCCAGAATCATGTCTTTGTCGCGTAGCATTACTACACAATGCTTGGTCCTGCAACAATCAATAATTTCCATTATATATATAAGATATAAAAACGTATAAGCTAGTCTTCAGGTAGCAGTCTTAAGCTAACAGCCGAAAAAAGTAGTAAATTTCAACCAGTATATATAATATACACTACTGATGTTCAGGAATATAGTTTACCCTGCCCGGCTTTCAGGACATACATAAAAATATCCTAAAGTTTCAAACGTTTAGCTAAACTTAAAAAACTATATCTATATGCTAAACTTTGGATTCCACTATTATAGCTCTACTATAAATTATTTAGAACCCTTTAGATTATACACTTTTATAAAACATTTGCGATATATCTTGCACTAGGTCAGCGACTAAGTCGATTTCAGTATATATGTGACAACGTTATCGTATACGACACAGGCACATCGGATGCTTTGACAGGAAAATTTATTGCAGATTTATGATGGTGGACAATATTTGATATTTTGATGTGGCGTTTTTTATTACTGGTGAGGAGCGTTTTGAAATATATAAGCAGTAAATATTGTTGTAGGATGAGCTCAAATTTATGTTTCGCTCCAATAAATCGAACGCAATGATATTGTTCTTTCCAGTGTTCTAATATTGACGAGTTTACCAGCATTTATAGCTGAAGATGTCGCTGATCAAGATTCCGAGTTAACAACTTGACGTTCACCTACTTCTCTAGTCAGGGTGCCCGCGCACAGAAGTCTATTTTCAAGGATTTCCCCGAATATTTATGGCTATTTCCCCGAACGACAAATCGCTGTTGCAAGCCTATTTCTGGATCCCATATCCCATAAACAAATATATTACATATCCGTTGACTTTTACTCACATTTCTTACACTTGAACAGGCCGAAGACTCCGGAGGCAAGGGTTCGCCAAAACCCCTATCCCATAACAGGGCCGTAACCAATACGTCAGCCACTTCATCAGTTCTGCAGCGTCTTCTGGAGAACTGCTATCTGGGAACTGATCGCTTTTTGTTCAGCGCTAGCGTTTGCCTAAATTACAAGCTTTTTTCTTTAGTTCATTAACCATGTGTTCGGCTCGTCTTTTATGCTGTTCACGCTGATGACCAGAATCTATGTCAGAAGACTGCTTTGTCTCCAGCGCTGTCCGGTAGCGACATCTGGACGATCGAACCGATTTAACGAGATCAGGTGTGATTGGCACTGCCAAAGGTCCGCCACAATCGCGAACGCTATCGTAGACCATTCGGAGACCTACCGGGGAATCCTCTTTCAAATTTTCGACCAAAAAATCCTCATTCACTGAGAATCCACTCTCAACAGATGCGTTGCCATGTGAAAGAATGAAAACAACCTTCGCCACTGACCAAAGCTCCGAATACGCCTCTGACTTTAAGTTCAAAAAACCAATCGTCTAAGCGCTGGGTGCTTTCGTCAAAAGATTTTAAAACTTGCATCGCTTGGTCGTTACCAATCAGCTGTACATACGCGGTCAATAACATGTGCATTTCGCAGTCAAGCTCCTCATCGGGCAAGCTTTGATTTAGGCTTACAGTTTACTATCCGGATGTCTAGGCTTTGACTATATATAAACTAGGGCACGCGTCGTCATTCCAATACGGTTGAATAAATATAAGGAAGATAGAAACGATTGTGCATTAAACAATTAGACCCGGAGGTGCATATAAGCAACATTTAGCATGTAAGCAACATTTAGGATCAAAATTCTGAACACATTTAGAAGAAGATATATACGTCTGCACTTTGTCGCAGTAACTTCACTGAATACCAAACAAAATTCAAGGGAATTCCAACCAAATTCAAGGATTTATGCCGAAATTCAAGGATTTATGCCGAAATTCAAGGATTTTCCCGGTCACTTTTCGTTTTCCCGGATTTTCCCGACCGCGGGCACCCTGTCTAGTACTCCGTATGACGGGAACAACCTCGAGATTAGTGTAATAGATAAGTCCAAATTCTGTCGCGCAAAAATTCTTTATAGTAATAGGAGTGACTTCTATCACAGCTATCGTTGACATCACAACAGGGCGAGACATGTGGGTTGTTATATTGGAGGTCGTACTGGGGAACAGATGCGAATACGAGTAAAAGGAACACGAAACAGAGCCAAGGCAAAGCATTACATCAAGCGATTATAGGTTCTGTCAAACAGCAACATCGTTCGGTGTGTAGCTTTAAACCGCAACACTGAGAGATCGACGTAGCTCAGTAGCCAAAGCAGCCCGCGATGGAAGAGCTGAACAACGTAATACAGACAAGCTAATTATTTTGGTAAAACAGCTTCTCATCGACTGATTATCTTCAGATGAGTACATCCTTCCGGAATTTTTAACGACAGGTGATAAAACGATCAAACGGGAACAATTCGTAAAAAAGCAAACGTTGAATTAACAGGTGACAACTATCGATCAAGCAATCGCAGTAGCTGGAACAGAATCAAGACAAACGGATCTGACACAGATGAAAAGTCGCGGGCCTAATATCCGATAACGCCGTTTAGCGGTGACAAATGTTATAATTCCCGGAAGTGGTCCATGGCTATAACATAAAATTTACAGTTAACGGATGGCCGGATGCCAACAAAATCTTCCTTCTCTGCTGGTCGCCCAAAATTCATTTACAACAGTTTTTCATCGGATGTCAGCCAGAATTATCAAAAACTTACAAACAGCCTGAACAGTGCGCTTATGACTGAAAACAGACGACGGTTTATCAGAGATCAGTACGACATTCGTAAGCAGAAGATGAAAGAAATAATTTCAAAATATGCTCAAGGAGGGTATTTTCAAAACGGACCCTGGCTCCAGCAAATTTTTTTGGGTCCAGAGCTTAAACTCTGGGTTCAGATATATATTTTGGCTAGAGAATTTGACGAATTTTTAAATATATAATAAATAATTTGACAATAAATGTAATTACGAAACGCAATTTTACATTATTACAAATACATCAATTATTCTCTGCCTGTCCCAAGCCACGATAAAGGACGAGGGTCATCTATGAAAACAGGGGTAAGCAACTACACATATAAGCGCGAACGGCAAAAGCATGCAATTTGTAATAGAATTTATTTGCAAATCCTATGTCTCAGAAACCGAAACTGTCCTGGGTCCAGCCTGGATCCAGCAAAATTGTTTTGGGTCCACGTAAAAATATTTGGGTCCAGACCCACTTGTGGACCCAAAACTCCTAGTGCTCAAGCGTTGAAAGATCTCGCTCATTCTATTTTGACCTATATGAACGTCGAAAGCGAAAAGCAAACTAATCGAAGAAACAAATTCATAGCTGGACTACCACCTAGAATTGGAGAAGACGTGAAAATCATGGGTCCCAGCACAACTTCGGAAGCTTCAATGGCTGCAGCACGGATACAAACAAAGCTAGGTACCGAAGCTTTGGTACCAAAGTCATCACAAGACAACGCAATACCTGGCCTTGCTACTGTACCACGTACAACACCGATACGACATCGAAAAATAATCGAATACAAACCAACTTCGTTGGTCGTGTTCGATCAGTTGTCGAACAGATGACCTAGGTACCGAAGCTTAAGTACCAAACTCATCAAAAGACAACAACGCGACAACTGGCTTGGTACTGTACCACGTACAACACAGATAAGACATCGAAAAATAATCGAATACGGAAGCAACTTCGTTGGTCTTGTTCCATCAGTAGTCGAAGTGGCTCGATCAAATAGAAGCGTTCCAAACGGTGAACATGGTGAATCGAAAAACTCAAATACGCTGATTCGACGTTTTTTGTTAGTCAACCTGCCAATATCGGCACTAACAACACATATGGTGATTTCAGTCGAAATTTATCTATCTATGCACGACAGAGATTCAACCTTAACAGCAAGCCGAGCTGTGTTATCGAGCAGGACATACTGTGTGTCGCACAACTGGGAGCATATTACGAATTCCGTCGTTGTGTCGATCACAGGACAGTAGGTGTCATCGCAATGAACAAAATAACCGGATTGGCCGAGGAACATTCAGACACTATTCTGGGACTAACAACATTAACCAGTACAACCAACGAAGAGGTACTGTTACTGGTAGTAATCCAACCGGTATGGGCATAAATTTCATTCCATAATTGACGACAATAGTAAACACATGGTCAACCGCAACAGATGTCATAGCGGAACCGGAACCTCAAAATAAAGTCGCGCAATTAACTCCTTTCTTTGTAGTGGTTGCATCAGCCGACACAACTTCCTTTCGAGTTGCAGGTTGGAAATTACTGGTGCAGAAAGACAGAAAACGCAATACCGTGTCGATGGCTTAACAGGTATGGAAACTGAGTCTAAAACTCGTATAGTGCAACAGCAACAACGTTAGAATAATGAAGCTTGTAAGTCCTACACCATAACTGTAACGAGGAAAATGATTTGTCGGCGAACAATAAATCAGCCGACACGTTAACAACCGTATATAACGATAACAAGCAGTTGGTGCGATCAAGTGTTCACACAAAACAAGCAGTTGGTCCAACAAATGACGGTCTGGAAGTGGACGACCGCCAGCAGAGAATAACATCAGTGGCCAGCCAGATGAAGGCAGCAAATTCAGTAATCGTACACGTCAGAATGAGAACAGATACAGTGCCGATGACCGATATCAGCGCGAAGCAACGCCAAGAGTTCAACAGGTAGAGCTGATTACTAGTAGTAGTAGAATGATGGAGCGTTGAATGGTTGTATTAACAATCCGCTCAGGCCAAAATTGACCCATTGGGAAACCCTGCATGAATTTAAATTTCCAAAAGAATTGTTAAGGAAGCGTAGAATTTTATTCCGTTGAAGATCGGGGGCACCTGTATAGAACAATACACCTTTACCAAAGAATTTCCTCCTTAAATCAACGAATTTACAACATTTGAGAATAAGGTGTGATGGATTGCTCTACTTGCATCATACGCTTTTTATTTAATTTGCACACATAGAATTAAGAATACCGACTAACTGATATAGGAAGGGCTAAACTCGGTCACACCGTATCGTGGAGCAGTAACAATTGTCAATAATCTCATTTCTAACGAAAATAGACATGAACAATATCAACAAGTTGCCGAAACTACATGAGGACTTCCCCGTACGCATGGCTTGCTGCAGCCAACAAACGTGGCAGGACAGGCAATTTATTGGTCGAATGTTCCGCGCCGTACGATATTGCACAAGACCAATTGCGGTACTGTCGAATATGTGAACATGTGGGTTCAACTTCTGCGTACGCATGGCGCTACACATATGATCGCGAAGTACGATATCCTAGTTCAGCATGAAACCCAAGATATTTTGACACAACCGCCATACCGATGGAGAATCGTTTTCATTGGGTGTGCAGGCATTTGCGACAGAACAGATGAATATTCATGGACGACTACAAGCCGGTATAGCACTTTCTTCCGACGCACTGCAAGCCTTGGTAGATCGTCGAGTTTTACTTGGTGCAATGGCGATCGATTTCGATGAATTACCTGATGATGATCAACATCCAACTGTTTCACCGAGCATTTTCTATCAATTTGCAAAAAACACGTCTACGACTGCTTGAAGTGTTTCAGAGTACATATATAAGCCAAAAAGAAACGTATTCGGCAGCTCAGTCGACGAATTGTGAGACTAACGAAAGAACGACACAATACGACAGTGATTTGTATCGTAATGACCGAACCGATGTCGTTCGCGAGTTGCACGCTTCCTAATCGGATGATTGGTGAAACAAGTAAATAACGATAAATCTGGCACCAAAACCGACAAGATGCATATGCGCTGGGGAAACCGCCGCTATCCACTCTTACGGTTCCATCGCAGTTACATTTTACAAGCGTAACGACATATAACACGAGACAAATGCTTCGCTATTCGCTAAAATAAAGAAAGAAATAGAAACTTTGATGTCCTTCTTTGCGGATGAGAACTTGAAACGCGAACCAAACACATATATATGAAATAGTGATGATCGACGAATGTCAAAAAATGAACGATTTTAGACAATGCATTGCTCGCAAACTGATCTATAATGGTGGATTTTTGGTCAACCCAAAATAAGCTTAATTGGAATTATCTCCGTGTCGGAGTTGACTGTTGCTACTGGAAGAAGTTTGTTGCTGTAAATTGGACATTGTTAATAGTGAAGGTGTACAAGACATGACAGCTCTGTAATCGAATCGAAATACGGCGATATGTCGCACTGTGAGTACCAAACAGGAAGTTGTGCTTCCAAGTAGACAACTTATTTTGTGGTATCACAATACGACAGAATCTTGCGAATATGTGAAATGGAATCAAGTAGCTGGCACGTTCATAGATGAATAATGGGTCTGGTGCTCACTTTTGACAAAAAATAAAAAGATCGTCGGATGAAAAATTGTAATCAGCGGACCAAAGAATACCATATACCATTCTGGAAACGGGACAGTCGATGAAATTTTATTCGCAAACTATCGTCCGCCATGGCTCAAGCCGGAGTGGTCACGTCGGAATTACTAGCTTCGATCGTTTAAGTGCTCGAAGTTCACACGTCACAATCACTAGAATTCACTCATGATTAATCCGTGGCAACGGTGTCTCAGCAAGTGGAGTATGTCACACAACATGCTGAACTGATTTTGGTAGCAAACCCGATGTTGGCAATGCTAGTTTGGTTGAATCATTACAATTCGGTTGCAACGGCTGCTGGAACTACTGTGAAAGTGTAGTAATGCCATGAGTTGAGTGATGACCAATTAAATTTTCTGCCTATGAATGGAACGTCCACTAAAGATATATCTATTAGTTTTCTTACGCGGAGCTAAATCGAACAGGTTTCCTAGACACTGTGACAAACGTGTTAACCGATTACACTCCAGACATTAATCGTCAGTTGGGTCGAGAGATTCCCTTTTCGAAACGCGATGGTAATTTCACGAATAGGGAAATGACATCATCAAAAAGATCACTCAGTACCGATCGCTACTATCACACTGGTCTAACGCGAATTCGTGCAAGATACAAGACATTATATTTCATCCTACTGTGATGTACAGTTTCGATGAAATGCTATCACACATCTCTGCCAGCAATGTCTTTCGTGCATTTACACAACAACAAATAATCGACATATTAAAGCAGTCCTAAGCAACAGTAACCTACGAATCCCACACCTACAATAGCAACAGCTCGCATAACTGCCTGATCAGTCTTCCATGGAGAATTAATGTTGATGTACAGCACTTGTGGATATTTCTTTGTTGTTTGTACGTGTCGGTAAATCGGGCTCGGCTACGAGCAGTAATAACAAAGATATCCACCTTTCAGCCACCTTGGCCATGGAAATTTAGAAATAGCATTTCTTTCAATGCGAGGGCTACAGCATATGGTATCAGACAGCAACCTCAACAACCGCTCGACGCAACTGCTCCAACTCAGATTGAACTACAACACCAACCACTGAAGCAATAGCACTAAATCATATTCAGCTTCAAATTAAATTGCCGCAACAAGAAATGTTTTGACCCTTCAATTTAACGTTTTCGAATGCTGGTGTTACCACAGACGCAACCGCCACAGTTGATTTGAATGGGAACAAAGTGCAAACGCTGCTGGACACCGGGCGCAAGTGTCGTTGATATCAAGCGGCTTATTAACAACAATTGCAGGAACGGGTGGCACAATCTGTGAACCAAATACACATGCGCCGCTGCGATCCGTATCTGGACACTTCGTATCTATCGAAGTGTCGATTTAGCGACAATTACGTTGGGAAGCCGTTCATACAATGTAAAATTGATCAGTCCCTCAGGCTATTCCGTTCGAGGTTATTATTGGACATGATTTTATGAAACAATTTGGAAATATTACGCTTAACTGCAGTGCTGGAACCATGCGGATAAACATCGAAACGTTATGCTTTAGTGGAAGCGTTGAATTCCAAGCAGAAATTGTGTGGCACTATTCGATACTGTGTAGACAACACCGGTGTGCAAAATTTATTGCGTCAGGCTTGCTACCTACAGTAACTGATTCAATATGCATCGTTGAACAAACATTAAATTTTAAGAACAACGACCTGTTTCACTCGCACCGGCTGTTGTTGATAGCACCGATGGTGACATACCAATATGTTTGTTGAACCCGACAAATACGGCAAGACATTTCCACGTGGATACATGAATCGCAATAGCTACCAAATACAGAACAATCATATAGCAAAAACTAAAACCGCTTTTATAAAATACGATGGCCTGTACGAGTTTCCGTTTGGGTTATCGAACGCACTTGCTACTATTCAAAGATTGATGAAAAGTGTGCTTGAGGGTTTGGAATGCAAAATCTGTCTACACCTGGGCACTAGTGATCGGTAGTACTCCCGCAGAACTGTTAAAATAATGGGGATGGTCTTGTATCGGTAAAGAAATGTGAATCTGAAAAAGCAACATGCATTTTCTAGGTTATGTTTTGTCGAAGGATGGATTTTTCCAGAGCTCGTAAAAACTGACAGGTTTTCGGTCAAGTGGACACTGCGGACCGTGAGTATGCGATATCGTACGCTAGTCGTATATTGAACAAGCCGGAAGGGCGCTATCCTGTTGTCGAAAGGGAAACGTTAGTTGTCGTTTGGGCAAAACGATACTTCCGACCGTACATATACCTTCATATGCAGTCATTCGCGGTAGTAACCGATCTTTATCCGTTAAAATGGTTGCTGACGGTGAAAAATTCACATGATCGGCTTTGCCGATGGGGTCTACTGCTGCAAGTGTACGCGATGTAGCCATAATTCATCGACCAAGCAAGGAATACAAGAACGCGCACGCGATGTCGCGCAGGCCGTTGGATGTTACTGAGCCTATAATGGACGGCACGCTCGATACGTGCAGCACGTGCACACAGGTGCTGCGTTAAACGCAAGGGGAACAAAGAGAATATGGTTGCACAGTTGCTACCACACGCTGTTGAATACATTACAAAGAAATGGATATGAAGAATCTACAATCTGAAAACCAACTAGTGACGGATTTAATACAAAAAATACAAGATCAATCAGTTTTCAGGGAAATCAAAAATTAAATTCGCAAAATCTTCAAATGATGTGTATACACACACCTGTAAAGATATCGAAAAATACAAAACGTCCGGAGAGGGCGAGCCAGAAACATATAGATGCCAAAAACACCCACCAGAAAAGTATCACTAAACCGGCTGGAAAAAAACCTGAAAAAGACGGAATTCCCCTTATTCTGTAGAAGAAACATCACTGTATATCTTGGTTTCTCTTCGTTTTACAAATCCCCTAGTGAGAGGCTTGTGGTTTCTAGACAGTATATAAACAAGAATTAACCGTATTACGTGCCTCTTTTTCCTTTCCCTTTACAGCTGTCTTTTTCGGCATCTCGCTAGGCGACCCCAGATCAACATCAATCAACTGACCGACAATAGGTGTTGCGCTACTCACTGATCCACTCTGATTATGTCCATCATTCTGTGAATCATCATCAACTGAAACTGAGACTGTGGGACTTGTAACAGTGTATTCAGAAGATTGCATACGCTGCCGCGAAGACGTAGCGGTAGTTCTGTCAATTGCTACACTAGCACCAGCAGCACGCCCACCAATTTCATCATCAATACGATTCGCAAGATCATTCATACTTCCAACCTGTACGAAAATGGATATACATATACAATAATAAATAAATAAAATTACAGTGTGAAGTTTTAATGATTTTCAGCATGTTTGTTACATGCATTATTAGGGCGCTGAAATAGCATTAAATACCGCTCTTACTATGTATTTTGCGAGAAATAGTGTATGAAAAATTTATTGTTAATTAACAGTATCATAATTAGTATTTCGTGTGCGATAGTGAGACGGGGTAGACGTGGTTAAGTTAGCATTTAATCTAATGACATGTGACAGGCTGCTTGATATATATACAACCCTAAGCCCTCTGGAACCCAACGATAACACGAAGTATTTTATCCTGGTCTCAAAAATCGTATTCAGCCTACTGAAAAACACATAACCAAACAACTGAAGACATGCTATACTATGGAAATAGTGTTCATTGACCCTAAACCCATTGAGAACATGTGAAAAGGCATAAAGAATGCCTTCTTTACTCAATATAACCAAAACTTTGTAGACATTCGTTGCAAGTTAAAAACACGCAATAACATATCGAAATTTCAAAAATCAGCAGTTATGGCAAAAGATTGGCGAAAAAATATTCAGGCCCACAGCGGTCCAGGGCGCACAGCGTTCCACAAAAAATGTTAATCAGCATAGCTGTAGTTCTCAGTGAGATGACTCTGTATGCCGTTGTACGATGCGAAGCCGGTATCGCGTAATATGCGCTGCAAAACATTGGTAGCCGTATGGCCATAATTGACAAAGAACCATTAAAAACAGGTTTTTGCCATTTTGACTCTGAAGATGTGGTCGGAGCTGTTCGCTTCCAACTAATGGGCACATGGTTATCACTTTTGCTATTGAATAAACATTTTACCAAAATCCATACACACAAAGATGAATTATCCGTAAGGTATATTAAGGTTTGTAAGTAATAAAAATAATACTCAGAAAGTCACGAGAGCGCTCTAAATTTGATAAAGTTCTTTTTTAACAAACCTAAAACCAGGACTAATTACCTAGATTTGCCCATAAAGTGACAATTTGGGAATTTGGGAGACATGTTTACTCAAAGTCTGTAAATCATAAAAAATGACCAAAATTGGTCCCCAGTGCCAAAAAAGGGTAAGGTCATATTCAATACGAGAACAGTTTGTCATTCTTGTTAGAATAAAAAATATTTAAAATTAAAGAAATTTAAATCAGCCCAGTACGTAGTTATTGAGGAGTTGGACGGTCGGAAGAAAGGACAGACAGACGGTGCCGATTTTTCCCCTCTAACGAAAACAACAACACTTGGCTTCTCTGAACAACTTTTAAAATTTCTTTTTCGCAGTTTTATAACCTATAATGGTTCCAGACTCCAAAATGGCTTTTCAAACAAGTGTTACTTATTGACGTTCCGTTTAGCGATCATCAAAATCACAGCACTAAATCCGAAAAAAATGATGGCAGAAATTGAGTCTTATAAAAATAAAACAAGAAAGTCTGTCTAATGTGAGAGAATAAGAAACGCAATTTATCCAGTGATGAGGTGATCATTATATATATGTGTATTTTCAAGCATACAAATACTCGTAAGCCTAATTTATACAAGTAACAGATAATATGACATCAATTCCTACCTCTTCTCTACATATATTACAATAATTTGTTTTAATAAATCTTCAAAATAGAGCGAATAAAGTGTTAACGCACATCAGAACCGGCAATGCTGCCTCGTTGCGAATTGGAAAGCTGTTGTAATCCGTCTGTCACCTGGTTTGTCACAACCTAAATAACGTCTCAAAATAATGTTACATATTTAATATGCAGGATGAATGCATAGCTTGCATATGCATTTGCGCTATGCCGTCCGTTGACCACTATCCGTTTCCCCGAAATTCTGACCATTTAATTTCTTATTTTGAGGTCGAAAAATTTTCATTTTCCACGAAGTTATAGTGCAACTTTAGTAAATTTTTGCATTTACCATCTAAATCATAAAATAAATTAATTATGACGACCACCCGTGGCTTCAACAAATTTGGTGTAGTTGGGGGTGACATTTTATTGCCTCCTAGTAAAGATTTGGGCACTCTTTGTTCTTTGCTCCTATTGTAAAACACCCTATTTAAAACAAAAAATGCCAAAAGCTTTACTAAAACCCCATTCTGAAGTTAAAAACTTGATTAAATTATATACGTTACAATAACTTAAAGTCTCCTTTTAATCTCAATAGAGATGTTTTGCCGTCTCTATTGACGATTTATATAACGTTATTTTAGCATTTTAGTTAAAAACAAAGAAATATGAAAATTATCAGAATTCGTAGCCGTGACGCCCCACATTTCATACGAGAGAATGAATAAGTCAAAATGCGTATAGAAAACGATACCAATACATAAATATAGTACCCTCGGCTTAGGGGCTTAGATGGTCTCAGGGAGGGGAGAGGTAGTAATAATACCTTTACGAGGGGTAACAAAAAATTGTCGAAATCCAGCCACCCGAAAATGGTTTATGAAAGACAGAAACACATAAAAAGTAAAAAAGTAATTTTTACGATTTTCCACTGGTGCTTCAGTGGAAACTCCGTTTCAATGAATCTACTTCAAGAATGCCCCATTAACACCTCCTTATCTACTACTAGCCCCAAATACTACATTTAATGAAAGGCAGCATGTTCACGCCATCTATGATCATTGAACTTTTCATAACAAAACACCTATGAAAATACACACGTTTTATATAGAGCACCTATCATTTTGTCTGCGGTTTAAATGCAAAAAACTTACCGTCTGAAGCTTATTTGTCTCTTCAGCAATTTTTGTTTTTAATTTTTTAAACATTTTATAAAAAGGAGATAGAGAACTATGTTAGGTATATACAAATTTGGAAATTATCTGAAATCCTGTGTACAATATATATATATATATATATATATATATATATATATATATATATATATATATATATATACATATATCCAGTTGCAATAGGACATGAGCGGTGTTTTAACGTCAGGATACACCGAAAACACATATTAACGTTTCACATTTATAGGCAAAACAAATCCATAATAAATGATTTTTAAAATAATTTCGAGCATACTTAATTACCCTAAAAATCGTTATCGAGCAGATGTATATATAGACATTAAGTCCATTGTACTAAGTCATACCAGGTGTGGCCAAACATGAATTGTGGGAACCACTGTAAGATAAGTGCTACCAGATAATAAAAGTGAACAATTCTAAAATCAAATTTATTGCATTATACAATTTACTCGAATCTAACAGCAAGGAATCAAATCGGGTGTATTAAAATCTATTTTTCTAGAATTAGTTGGAATTGAATTTACTCCATGCATATAAAATGATCATTCTGTTTACAAAATAGCACTTATTTAAGAGAATATGTAAAAATGCTATGCAATATGATATCACATAAACGTTTTTGGAATTAAATGAAGTTGTATATAGAATCAATTTCAAATGAATTACAGAAAATTGGATTTAATTCCAGTCAACTGGATTCGATGCCAACACATTTATTGATTCCGGTCATTGTTTTATCCTCTTTTTGGACGAATGTTATAGTAGTTCTCGCAAAAAATACTACCAAAATATATTTGTATACAAATTATAGCACTGTTCTTCACGTTGCCAAAAAAAATTAAACGAGATGCAAAAAAAATTTTAACCAAAATTTGAGGTCAATAATGGAGACCAATACGAGCACTGCATACAGATGCCATCAATGTTCATAAAAGTAGATTACAAAGTAGTAGCTTGTCTTATCGCCAAAACAGTGAGTTCTTAGTGTTGAATTTGCAATTTAGGGACTCGTGCACAGTTATATTGACCAGCATAAAATGAGCCGAATATCAGCCATGTTGTTTGTAAAGTTGAGGAGATATACGTTTATTGCCTTATGGGGACTCACAATATGAAAGTAGATCACAATATGATACCAAAAACATTCATATAGCTCGAGCGGAAGCGGAGGTATTATTGTTTTCGTGTTTTTGGTCCATGGGCTCAGTCAAAAACCTGTTTTTATCTCACCCTAGCAGCACATGTTCAGACATTACAGAGGATGAATGCTGTACAAAATGAGACCAATAACACCTATATATAACTCGAGCGGTGGAGGAGATATTGCGTTTTCCTACATTTTGAACGTCATGAGCCCATTTTAAAACACCTTTCCATCCAAATCCTACCTTCTAAAAGAGCCACGTTGTATAATAAAGCATTATATATATGGTCTTACAAGTTAGAAAAAATTCCCTTCATGGCAATTGGAAAACGGAACCCCTTGTATATGATTTGAAAACTAATTTTTGTCTAGTCGTGAAAATATGCTTTAAAACATATTTGTACGTTCAATTTTTGCAAGTTCGAAAAAAATTCATTAAACGGGAATTGGAAATCGGAACCCCTGAGCAACCTTGTTCAATTTATATGTTTGTTATTAACTGAAAAATGCTTTTTCAGTCATAACAATGATCTTTGTTATTTCACTCACCGAAATTTCGAAAATAAGCAAAACCCTGAACCCCTTTTACGGTTTATTGTTCGAAGCATTCACTCAAGCCCTTTCTTATTTCACTCACTAAAATATCGAAAACAAGCAAAATGTTGAACCCTTTACAGCAAACCCGAAATTTCATTCATCCTCTAAAATAACGAAAATATATAAGTGCTTGTTGCACCCCTTATTAAGTGAGCGGTACTTTGGACCAGTACTGTTGCAAAATCAATGAGTATTTATGAACTCTATATAAACGAAATTTTACTTATATATGCCGATAATATAATTAGAAGGTTCGCCAACACCTATCGTAAGTAACTAGCTTACTATTTTCACTGGAGCATGAAATTACAATAGAAATCATTATAAAAGCGACATGCCTCAATACAAAAACAACTCAAGGTAACATTAATTAATGGAATGCATGTAGTAGTTATAATCTCCTAAATCTTTAGTTTTTTCTTAAAAGTTTATAACAATGGATTACCTTTAGGAGTTGAAAACATAATCGTTACAGTAGAGAAATTATAGAAATATGGTTTCTATTACAGTGGAGAAATAACAAGTCAAGGAGACGCGTTTGAAACAGTATGTTGGACAAAGTGGAGGTTCAAACTTCTGGTCATTTGAAATGTAGAATAGGATAAGTATCTATTCCATATACAACATAATCATAAACACAGAGTAACAGATGTTACTGAAAATGTCACCCGTGAACCAAAAGCTCTACTTTGAAATATTACGCACCCTAAATCTAAGCCTGGGCTTACATTTAACTTTAGATTTTTGACGCTAGGGTACTCATGTCATGTTTCCTGCCTGGTACTCATGTCATGTTTCCTGCCTGGTACTCATGTCATGTTTCCTGCCTCCTGAATTATAGGGGAACTTTGCCAATTTCTTACGTTCGCGAATGACTAATGTTATTTTGGTAACATCGCCTGAAGAGGTCTTGGTTATTCTAGTTAAACTAGTAATATATATAATAATTATTGCATTTAATAATATCCCTGCAAATCAAACTACATTTTGGACGACTGCACATAAAACGGATGGATCAACAAAGCATATTGTTTTCGGTGTTTGGCTTTCAAAAGATGGATTTGGGACTGGCGAATACCTTTTTGATTTATTATAGGCATTTATAAATAAAATTTCATATATACAGTCCGCCAGCACGAACTGTAGATACTCTAGATTTTGCAACCGTACTTAGCCAAAGTACCACTAACTTATTAAGGGGAGCAACAAACACTTGACTTGTTTTTGTTATTTTAGCGACTGAATGAAAATTCAGGTTTAATGTAAAGGGTTCAACGTTTCGCTAGTTTTCGATACTTCAGTGTGTGAAATACGTGACAAAGAGCGTGAAAAAATATTGTAAAAATCTTTCCATCACGGCTCCATGTTCTGCTTGTTTTCGATATTTTAGTGAGTGAAATAACAAAGACTTTGTACAAATACTTTGAAAAACAACCCGTAAGGGGTTCAGTGTTTTGCTTGTTTTCGAAATTTTAATGAGTAAAATAACGAAGGGCATTGTTATGAATCAAAACAATACCCTTAGTAACATCACTCACTAAACTAGTAACTCTATCGAGATTGCAGAGCCTAGTGAGGCATATCTACACCTACGCCTTTTGCGTGAACAGTCGATAAGCTCTCGATACCTTACATCGATATGCTAACAATACCGCGCAACTTATAACATAACTAACACCGGCAATAAGGTTCTCATGCCCGAAACCCCCAAGTGCAAGCCATCAGCGTTCCAGGACGTCACAATAAAATTAGGTATTTTGGATCGACGAACCATGGGGTCGCCATACCTCGTACCAACACAAGCAGAGCAAAACCAGCACCGGCAATGATTTTCCCATGCCAGAAAACTACAAGTGAAACTTTTTAGCCGCCCAGAACGCCCGAACAAATTTTGGATTTTGGGGTCGAGAACCCACGATGGTGTCATACATCAAACCCCATAACTCCAGAACCGAAATCGAAAAAGGCTTTGGCATTTATCATTTTACTATGAAATAATACCAACCGGAGAAAAAATTCGAAGGTGAAGATAAAAATAACCTTGCTTCCGTGAAGGATATTAAAATTGGGTGAAACCCCTCATTTTAACCTCTGACCGAGAACCATGGGGACACCATACCCCCGTATCCATAGAACCATGAGTGGCAGAGTAAAAGCAACACCGGCAATGAGTTTCCCATGCCCGAAAACCCACAAGTGACGTTTTATAGCCACCTAAGACGTCAGAGCAAATTTTCGAATTTTGGGTGGAGGAACCACGAAGTGACATACCTCAAATCCCTTAACTCCACAAGCGGCGCCTTAATCGAAAAATAAAGAAAGGCATCTGAATTTATCACTTTACTATAAATAAAACCAACCATAGAAAAAAATTCGAAAGTTAATATAAAAATAACCTTGCTTCTGTGAAGGGTACTAAAATAGGGTAAAAACCCTCATTTTGAACTCTGACTCAGATCTCAAATATAAAAACGCTAGGGGAATCGAGTATGTCGGTTCAAATGAGCCCAAGATCATAAAATCCGGTTAAGTCGTTCCCGAGTTATGAATTATCACACACATAGACGGAATTTAAGGATTTCACTCCTGCAACGCATAATCTCCACTACGTTACACTTCGCTCTGAATATCGAAAACAAGCAGGACTGGAAAAAAAGATTTTTACCACAGTCTCTCACACCCTTTTACAGTTAACTCACTCAATAAAACATTAAAAACAAGCAAAAAATCTGAGCTCTCACGGCCAATCTAAATTCTAATTCAGTCACTAAAATAACAAAAACATGTGTTTGTTGCTATTTTTTGGCTAAGTATAGCTGCAAAATCAAGAGTATCTGCGAACTGTAAATGAAATTTTATTCATAAATGCTGATCACACAAAGAGGGGTTAGCCATCCCCAAACGCAACGGGTCTCTTTACTTAGCTATATAGGACGTGCATCCGAAGGGGAACAAACACTAGTATTGTATGTGTCGATAAAGTTGACTTTAGCATGCCAAAGAGCAAGAAGCCAATCCGCCCGAAAGGGTACGACGATGACGAGCTCGGTCCTGGTATACCATGAGCGTTGCAAAAACTGAACTACATATTACTCCCTGGTAGTCTGCCCTATCACGCGACTACGGAACATGTAGTTGGTTAAGTTCCGGTGCCTTCCCTCTCACTCACCTGCGAATACTCAAGAAGTTTTCCGCAATTCACTAAAACTCCTCAGGAAACTCACCGCCCAGGTGTCCGGGCAGGTGAAAATGAGCCGTATAAATAACTGAAATAACCCTACACTGATACATATAAAGTTACTACGTTTCCGCTCAGACTAAATAATTGCGATATTGTTTTACGCCAGGCTGATGTGTCACTTATATATTATTGCTTACGGTCATCCGTCCTTGGAATGTAAAGATGTTGTTACAATGAGGCCGAACCATCATTACAAGCGCCAGGACCGTTGCCGGAACAGGAAGTACTAGTATAAGGTCTACGCATTCAGCCGTTGCAAAGAGTTGTCTATCGATATTCACTACCGAGCACTTCAATGGTGGCACATTACAGGCACGGTCAGTTGAAGGATTTCAATATTGACTGCCGTGTTATATCTTTTCATTTAACACATTTGGATCAAAACGCTTAACGGTTTCCACCGCGAGTTTTCCGACTCTTCATACATGTTGAAGACATTTTTCGCGATGTCTCCGACGCTACCACCGCTGAAAAATCAATCCTACCGACATGTACAGTGTTCGAAATTTTGTTAAAAGTAGAACGGCATTTTTGTAACATCATTTCTTGGAACGATTTCGACGTGGAAATGGCGGATTTATATGACCGTCTTATCAAATGTATCGCCTACATCGTATGTGATACATTTTACAAATGGTGCCGTTATCGGAAATGCTTCGTCCATAGCGTACTTCCATCTTTTCCTCTTGCAGTCTATGCAAATGAGAGCACTATACTCAGGTGAGCCATCGCGCTAGAGGAAATCGTGGGCTTTTGGATATTGCGTTAGTGCGTTCGATTCGGAAAACCATCCTCGTGAACGCGGCGTTACTTTCAACTACGTTACGAGGCTGACGATTGGATATTCAGGCACGCGAAATGTATGGAGAAGCCGTCCGTGGTTTACGGCGACATCCGTAATTGCTTTTGTTACGCGTCAGCGACGAAAACCTAGGGTTTATTCTCATCAGGGCAGAACTCACAACTACGAACTGTCATTACCGTCTATAACGAATTGGGAGATGACCGGGAAGTTCAAGAGCGGTAACACATATCCGATATTGGCCTGATGATTTGCTGTTTCCACAACTCTAAACTGTAGTAACAGAGTGGCACTATAGTATTGACTGACTAAATAGTATTAGCTGGCTAATTAAAACCTTGATTGGCCGGAATCAGCCACACAGTAGAGAAAAATTTGGTGCTATTTCATTGTACAACGGCGCATGATAACAACGACTCAATTCCATTGAACGCCGCGTAGGGGCATCCTACGTGATTTGCGATGCAACGATAACGATGCGATACCCCAATGACTAATTTGCTTACGACGTGCTCCTGGTTTGGAACAAACAATTCTCCACTTCATATCAATAGCGACAGGACCCTCGTTTCCCAGTATTAAGGTCGTATTCACCTAAGACTTTACATATTGTCGATAATATTAACGCACCAAAGCGTACATACTCTATTCGTTATGTCCATATAAGGAACTAGTAACATTAAAAATTAATAGTAAATCCAGCGCGATTCAGATATTATTACGGTACTTTTACACCTAGTCATAGACCGATCATCTTAAGCCTACGCAATTCTTAGCTACATTTCGGTATGAAGTTACTTTATTACCGGATTTTCGTACGTCTAAAAGTAATGTCCGCTAGCGCCTGTTATTGACATTTACGGGCTCACGTGGCCAAACTATAAACCGAGAGACGATATTAACCTCTTAGTTGACGATATTCGCCGTTGGGTGCAGCCGAAATTATTGTATTTGATACAGGTTAAAATAAACTATATATCTTGAATAAACTACATACATAAGATTATGTTGTAACATATATAGACGTTATATTAACCACCAATAGTACAGGTTGCTGTCTATGTGTTGATTGGTTGATTGATTCGATAGATGCTCGTTGCCCAAAGTAGCTGACAAATTCCCCGGTACTAGAGCTTGACGCCATGCAGGGACTTATATATATTTGTTATCGAATTGATTTATAGTATTTCGAAAATATCGGTATTTTGGCATTTCTACTAAAAACAACCTTAATTTTTTTATTTTCGTTATCAGTAATTTTTACCAAACAGTCACGCTGTGATTATCGTATTCGGGTTATGAAGATATGGCTTATTTTCCTGTGAGAACTTAAGTATGCATAATATTATATATATTTATTATATATATATTATTATGTCGATCTCGTGCCGGTACGGCAGGGTTTCGAAAATATGGCTTATTTTCCTGTGAGAATTTAAGTATGCATAATATTATATTTGTTATATATTATTATGTCATTGTCATGCCGGTACGAGATGGCCTTGCTAGGGTGTGTCGAGGATGACACAAATTTTCTTAGTGTTATATTTTACGATTTTGATTGGGATAAGGATTTGATGTAGAATTTTATTATGACGGCTATCGGATATTAAGGAGGGACGGGATTCGTCACCGAAGATTGATGGGAACGAGGTGCGGCCAGTAGAATGCCGGTGAGTATGTTCGGATGGCACGTGTTCTTCTTTTCGTGGTTAATATCTGAGCCTTATATTTTGCGTTGCGGCGTGGCTAAACTGTAGTCACTCTTGCTTCAGATAATCGAGCACCAAAGGCGTTGTAAGAAAGTTTATTACACAAATATTATGAAACGTTAAAGCACGATTATTGAACGTCAGCCCTGAAAGGCTCTCCTTATGGCACGGTTCTTTAATGCCGCTACTATACGATCACGCCTTTTTATTGAACAGTAACTTTCGCCTGATTTGAATCTGGTACTATTCCGGCCACTAGGCGCACTGTGCTAATTCGTCCCTATTTCTAGTAGCGTTGAGGATAGGCTATCTACTATTCTATTACTCCGCTTGATACAACCGCCCCCAAATGGCTGACAGCTATATGAGTAAATAAGTACGTGAACTAAGTCCTTAGATTTACGCTAACATTGTTCCTTATTTAATGCAATTGCCCCCGACAGGCTGGCAACTGTGTTAAGGGTTGAGTGACAATGAATTATATTTACGTTATTACTTTGGTAAGGCTCTTGCGAGTTAGTACAATCGCCCCCCGACCGGCTGACGGCTGTACGATTATTTGATTACCTTAACCTAGGCCTTCGAGTTCCGCTATTTCGTACCGGTTATGTTACTGTAGTCACCACCGGCTGGATGACGAGCTACTTAAGTAAAACTGTATCGTAGCTGTCGACTACTTTTCAGTTGAATTTTGCTCAAGCCCTTGGCCCCCGAATGGCCGGCAAACTGGCTGGTAATGAGGTAACATAGTTTCGAGGCGGTTATACGAATCCACACCCCTTACTCGCCCGGTCTTCTCAAGATTAATACTGCCTGTTGAGCTGCTCCCGACTGGCTCACAACCTCAACAAGTCGCACTACTAACCACTTAACCGACCTGATATTGCTCTGCCGGGCTATACTCACTTGACGCTTGTGGCCGATCCTTTAAATTATTACTATTACGTAATTAGTACGATGTCGCTCCTGTTACCATTATATGCAACTTAACTCTTATAAGGAAGCTAATATTACTAATTTATTATCAGAAATTAAAAATACTTATGTGTAAAGTCTTAATGTTCTGCGACTCCGTTATAAGAGATTTTATTAGATATCCAAGCGCCAGAAAGACAAGCTCCGAGCCCTCTGATTCAACACAAGTTTTTAGCGTTTAAGCAACGTCCGTGTCGTTGTGAACACAAAAGCATTCAGCAACACCATAGATCCTGATAAGACCACAATCCTCTACTCGTAGCTTCCGCTTTAAGCAACAATGTTATTTTAAGATGGAATGATAAAGGTAGGGTTAGAGGATTGATTGTATGACGGCTATCGGTAATTAAATGGGAAAGGGATCGTCACCAGAAGTTGTGGCATTCGAGGTGTGGCCAGTAGTACTCGTTGTAGTACAGTTGCTCTTGTTGCTCTTTTCTTTTTGGTTCCGGTACGATTAAGTCCAGCTCTTCGATTGTATCTGCCAGTTCTTCCATTGTGCCAGGTTTATCGCTTAGTAATAATTCGACTTTCTTTGGTTTCATCATCGGTTCTTTGCTGACTGTTGCGCTATGTGACGTATTCTGAAGTGGCATTTAATATTTTACAATTTGAACAGGTTTGCGTAAAACGTCCTGGTTATGTGGTCTAATAATTCCAAGTAAGATATAATTTCTAAATTGGCTTTTGCCTTATTTGGGACTGGAGTCAAATTTTGGTTTTCAAAAATACTAACCACTTTTATACGATTACTATTGTTCCCCACTTTTCCACGACATCGTGGTCAGCATGTTATTTTAAGATGGAATGATAGGGGTAGGGTTGGAAGATTGGTTTTATGACGGCTATCGGTAAATAAATGTGGGAGGGATTCGTCACCAGAAATTGTGGTGTTGGAGGTGTGGCGAGTAGAATGCCGGTGGAGAACGAAGCGGTTCGTATTCCTTGTGCGTGTGCCTGTTTATATATAAGCGATGCGATATTCTCTTGAGCGCTGCTGCGGGACCAGCGCTACTCACTCTGGTTTCAGCTAGTTAACAACCAAGGTTTAGTTCTTTAAGCCTGAAAACCTGGGTTTTATTTGGGAAATGATATTATTATAATTATTTAATACTGATATTAATGTACCTATATGTGATATAATCTAGTTCCTACTCACGTAGCAGCCCTTCACTTTACACCGCAGTAGATCCTTCTTTGGAACTCCAATCCAATAAATAAAATCAGAAATATCCAAACTCGTTGAGAATAACCGTACCGCATTATGCTAAGCACTCAGTTCTTTGCGTGGAAATCAATAAGAATAAGCAAAAAGCATAAGGGAAAATATAAATGTCGAGAGCGCTTGCTTTGCGCACCAAAATCCCTGAAGACAAATCAAGGCTGACATTCGAGCTAAAACAAAATTTATTATTGAGCGGAGCTCGGCGAAGCCGAGCGAAGCGTTTTTATTTTCTGTCTGGGAGTAAAAAGGTCGATGTCCGTCCGTTCGTTCGTTCGGATCGACGGATCTCAAGAACCACTGAACGGTTTTAAAAAACATTTTTTGTTTGAAAGCCTATCATGTCAGAGTGTGCACCTGATATTTGGGAACAAAAATTTTGAGTGGTTCATTAGTAATTAGCTAATTAGTTAATTTTATGCAGCTAAAATAGATAATTTTGCAATATTTGTGTTATTTGTGGAAATACAGTCGTTTCGGTCAAACCATTATAGGGTATTTTTCGGTCGAAGAATTCAAATATAATATTTTTACCAATGATAAAGCCCTATGTCCTATGCAATGTAGTTACAAGAACATAAAATTGAGTACATTCGTAATGCCACACCCCAAGCTCCGCTCACAAATGTAGTTCCACTACCGACTAGTATATACTATGTTAGCTAATAAGCATTAAGCGAAAATATCTAAATTAGCTAATAATTGTAATAATAATGATTATAAAAATTAATAAATTTCCGGGTTTGGAAGGTTGTTGGGATGGGGATATATAATAACAAAATTTGTGAAAAAGTTAGATTTATAGTTTTGTGATGCAGTTTTTGGTTATTTTGGGGTGGTTGGGTAGCCTTGCGCCCGGGAACCCCTTTTGGGAATCCCCCAACAAAAACAATAAACTCGTGCAACTGATAGACTACCACTAGGTAGCTAGGTGACCCGATTTAGATGAAATAAACGTAAATACTCGCGTAATTCTTCACACTAACTGTGTAACCAAGCATCTCTAAGAACGAGAATAATAGACTGAACTAAAACGAACTATAGCTTAGCTAACAAAAGAAACGAAAGCAAAATATGCAAATCACCAAAAAGAAAAACAATAAAATCCCAAAATTTTGGAATGTTTTTTGGGATGGGGCATGAAATTTTGTGATTTTTGGCACGTTTGGAGCCAGGAAAACCTTGGTACCGTACCAAACCCCCGACACTTTGCATATATCTGCGTCGGCACGTTGCATTTGTCGGGGGTCCGTTAGGCTAATTGATGTCCAAACCTTTTAAAATCGGATTTTTCACATGTTTGCTTACTTACCGCCCCCTAAAAACCTTATTTTAAAACTTCCTTTTTAAAATTTTATTTCTTAAAATTTTGTCTTAAACTAACCTAATTGGCATAATATTTGCTTTAGTTCTTAAGCTTAGCTAACCTAAGTTTAATCTTGTTTTTGTTTTTATGTTTAGTCTTGTTCTCGACGGCGACCAGATTGGCAGTGAACAGCAGCGATCGCATTTAGAGTTGTTTTATATAGTGTAATCCACAAAACTTAATACTTTTTGTTAATATCTTATCCGGTTACCTAGCTAATACGGCGAATGTTGTTACGTCAGTCTTACGATCGGTTTTAATATTCTGTGTTGCGGCTTAGCTTTATTGATTCGGCAGCTTAGGAGACACGTTGTTTAATGGCTTGGCAAGGTGTTTGCTTAAATTTTATGACTTGAAACCACTAGTTACGCAAATAACTGCAACTTATATTTATATCAAAGACAGTTACGATTGTTGCTGATTAACGGAAACACCTATACACGGGTTTCCTAAAGATATTATTGGGAAAAGGAAGACCTATACTCGGCTCTCTCGGCAGTTACTATTATAAAGGAAGACCTATACTCGGCTTCCTCAGTTATTTTATACTAAAGGAAACGCCTATACTCGGGTTTCCGATTCCAATTAAAATCTTAGTGCCCATAACTATGTATTAAGAGTGACACCGTACTAGCTTTATTAGTCCTAATCATACGTAAAAATCTTGGCCCCAAGTGTTGAATTAGTAACCACCAAGGTGAGAATGCAGGTTGGTTTCGAATAATTTAGTAGTTCTACTAGTTAGTCTGGCAGCCATCCGGAGTCCACGAATCAGGTAGTACTAGTCTTGAGATGAACGGGCGAGCAAGGGGGGTGGATTCGGACGACCAAAATCTCCAGCAACTCTGTGCCTTACAACCATCCAGTTGATCAGCCATCCGGCGATCTAGGGATTGAGTAAACTTGAGTAAACAGTGTTATATTGTGCTATTTTCTTGGGGGTAGGGGTTGGATGGGGGTTTTTCGTATGTCGGCTATCGGTTATTAAAAGGGGATGGGATTCGTCACCGAAAGATTGTGTGGTTCGAAATGTGGCCAGTAGTATGCCGGTGGGACACTTGGTACGGCGCGCGTCCTTCTTTTTCATGAGCGAGGCTGGTGCCTTATATTTTGCGATGCGGCGTGATCCTTGCTCGGCTCTACGTGCTCGAGTTTCAGATAATCGGTCAACAGACACGGATATAGAACGTTTATTACAAAATGATAAAACGTTAGGCACTGATACGCCGTCTATCACTTTTGGCACTGATTTGCTACTTGTATTAGGCTCTCGTACTATCCTCGACGCTCAGTTCCAAAAAGCCTCGGTACCGTACTTCCGTACCGTATTTTTGCTCACCCAGACTTCATACGACTTTTTCCATACCGTTACTCAAGCGCTCGATACCAAAATGACCGTACTATTCTTTCGTCCGCGATTGTTTTAGTTCACGCTTTCGCGCCACCGGATTTAATTGCACAGTCTGACTCCTCCGATTGCACAGACTGACGTTCCACTTTCGTTGTGCACTTTAGCCACTACTTTCGGTACTCTCGAAGATCCCTAACAAGTACTTTAGTTCTTAAGTTAAGTTAAAGCTACCGAGTATTTGACCTATTCCTTAGCCCTAAGTTTTCAACGCTATTGTTTAAGGGTTACACTTGAGCGATAGTGATTAGGGTTTAACTTTATCTGTTACGTTGCATATATTATGATTTTAACACAACACTCCCGGGCGGCGAGTGCATCAAGCGATTATATAATTACCTCAACTAGGCCAAAGTGCGCTGGATGTGTATACTGCGAGCCTTTCATGGCAAACGAACTTGAGCATGCTCTTTCGAAACTAAAGCCGAACAGCGCCCCTGGAGCTGATGGAATACATAACCTAATGCTTGCGAACATATCTGAAAATGGCAAGATCACATTACTTCTGCTGTTCAACAAAGTCCTGGCTGGCGGTTTCATGCCAACCGACTGGAAAGTTGCAACAATCAAACCGTTACTCAAAGCCGGAAAGGATCCAGCGGAGCTCGGTTCGTACAGACCGATAAGCCTGACAAGCTGCGTATGTAAAGTGTTCGAAAGAATGCTGAAAACCAGACTGTCCTTTTGGCTAGAATCATCGAACAAGCTCAGCCCGAACCAGAATGGATTCCGATCACTGCGGAGTACGGAGCAACAAGTACAACGAATCACGCAGTACATAGCCGATGGATTTCAGAACAAAGAGAAGTCAGTGATGCTACTTGTAGATTTCAGCAGAGCTTTCGATACGGTATGGCACGCAGGTCTGCTACAGAAACTGGAGAACATGAAGATGCCACGATGTATGTACCGATGCATAAAGAGCTTCCTCAGAGGGCGGAAAGCAAAGGTCGAGTACGAATACGCTAATTCGAGCTACAGGCCATTCCATGGCGGTGTCCCTCAAGGTACGGTGTTATCGCCTTCATTGTTCCTGTGTTTCATCAACGACATTGCCGACGAACCATTCCCCAAAGTGGAGGTCAGTCTTTTCGCTGATGATGTCGCGCTTATCACGAGAGATGAAAACAAGAATCATGCGGCCAAGAGAATGCAAGAGGCGGTACATGTACTGGAAAAGTGGGCCAAAAGATGGAAAATGACAATCAGCAAAGAAAAGACCGAAGTTTGTTATTTCACAAAAAATAATAAGGAAGCGAGCCATAAACCCAACGTATGCTACTTGGATGGATCCAGAGCCACTGTCACGGATAGCCCAAAATTCCTTGGGATCACCTTCGACAGAACGCTGTCGTTTACCAAACAAGTGGCTCTAATGAAGAAGAAAGTCCGAGGCAAACTCTCCGCCATGAAGGCAATCGCGGGAAAGTCCTATGGAAGCGCTAAAGAAGATCTAAAAGCGGTGTTCTTGGCCTACATACAAAGCGCAATCGAATATGCAGGCGGTGCATGGATGCCACTGGCTACCGAAACATCCATGAAGCAACTGCAACGGGAAAAAACAGCCGGTGCAAGAATCATAGCTGGACCGCATGCAGGTTCAAGTGAGAAGAAGACGCTCAATGAGGCTGGCCTTGTCCCGCTTCGAGACCGGAAGGCTATCTTAGCCACCACTGCATACGAAAAAGCTAAAAGACTGCCACTGTCGAACCCCTTGCGTACCGCAGCAGAAAGCTCTATAAATGAAAGGCTGAAATCAGTACGATCGTGGCGTGAAACGGGCAAAGCAATCGCAACCGATACAGGTCTAGAATCACTGCCAAGAGAAGAACTCGTGCTGCCAAACATATGCCCATGGAAAAGACCGAGTAACCTTGAAACAAATTGTCAACTAGCGATTGAGGCGCGCAAAACAGACACTCCTGAAACCAGTAAGCAAGCTGCATAAGCCACGCTGAGTATCTTAGATCCGCCTACCATTACAATGTTTACCGATGGATCAGCAATTGAATCATCCGAAAATGGAGGCGCCGGTATCTACATCAAAATGGAGGACCGTGAGATCAGGCTTAGCTTTCCGGCAGGCCGGTTTACGTCCAGCTACAACGCCGAGCAAACTGCAATGACAAAGGGACTGTACGAACTGAGAAGCCTGCCACTGCAAACCACGGATGTCATATGGATCTTGACCGACTCGCAATCTCTAGTCATGAACCTCAATGGAGGAATCATCTCAATCAAAACCAAGAGTTTCGAGAATCTCTGGACTTCAATGTCAGAAGTGTGCAATAGGGTCAAGAAAGTTATTGTCCAATGGATCCCTGGCCATGCTGGCATAGAAGGCAACGAAGAAGCCGACAAACTTGCTGGAGAAGGGAACAGAATGGATCAATCAGATGCCCCAATCGACTTCGAGACGGCTAAAACTACCATCAAACGCATACACCGAAACAAGTTGGCAGCCGAACTGATGAGAGCCGGCATCCGACCTCCACCCAACAGAGATAAAGAAGTCAACCTGTCAAGACGGGAACGGAGAATTTTGGCACAGCTCAGATGTGGTGAAAAGTCGCCAATCCTCAATTGGTACCTACATCACATTCGGAAAGCACCAAACCCAAGATGCTCAGTCTGCAACCACGAGATGGATGACCTAAACCATGCACTGTGGGACTGTCCCATTGGCGACAGTGTTCGACACCTATATCTACCCGTGAAGTCTGAAACAGTGCTGTTTGATGAGCCAGCCAATGTTATCCGCTTTCTCCGCACATGCGCTAGACTCAAATCTGGCGTGGCCTATGGTCAATTGATCGCGGCTTTGAGAAGAAGAAGAAGAAGAACTAGGCCTTAGATTTACACTAGTAGTGCCAGTATTTTACACAGGCCGACACCAGACCGCTGCCAGACCACGTTATTAAAACAGTACAGAAGCGGTCGACTTCTATACAGTTGAAGTTTGCTCAGCGCATTCCCCCTGACGGATGACGATACTGGTATTTAAGTAAGTGCTCAAGTTATTGGCAGTGTCGGAGCTTATTCTCTTTCGGCGGCGGTGTAGATCTGTGCTTACGCGACGCTCCGACCCCCAGAGACTACTATAATACACCAAAAATACAGTTTAACCACAATTCAGGCCACCAATTAATAACGTACTAGTAGCTGGGGTGCGCGAGTTCGTGTTCTGGCGTACCAGGGAAGTGGTGATAACAAATCCTAGTATCTCCGGTTACGGGAATGTTTTAACAGCTCAGCACCTACTACGAGAACTTTATTACGCTCTTTTCGAGATGCCAACAACAGCCGGATAGTAATAACTGTTTATTCAATAATGCCACGTAGTGCCGCCGCGTAACGGTATATTCTAACGATACAATCCTTGAGCAACGTGCAATAGTGCGCGGGAACGGTTATATCACATTACGGTACGGCACTCCGCGATTCTTTACGAATGGCACAAATTATAATATCCAGATTTCAAACGACGCGCTAACGGTCCGTGGGCTTCACGTTTGTAGTAACGACTCCCCGTCGCCCTGGAATGATTTATACACTACCACAACCTTATCATGAAGAACTGGTCTCATGTACTGCATCTAACACCTGCTTACAATGATCCTCTAACGTAATCACACGATAGACTGTTGACAGCACACAACCTAGATTTTGACTAATAGTTTACAAGCACTTCGTTCGAACACTCATAGATGTTGCATTACCGTAAGCGAACACTAACCACGTATCTATTCACGAGAACCGGACTATATCCGCTACACATCTCCCCAAAATGCTATTGTACATGTCCAACTTCTATAACAACCTCAGAATTTCCGCCTTAGTGGAACCGGGGTAAGATTCGCCAAACAAAACGCCATCCGACGCTCAAAAATATTGATAGATATCATCTAACCCGTAATAAATGCTATGACCAGCAACCAGGATTGTCAAGATTCGGACATAACCGCAGTTTAACTCGAAGCACGTTTATAATAATTTCAGCTATGATATATATATATATATATATATATATATATATATATATATTAGTATTAAACTAGACTCGAGGGGACTCGTATTCGTAGACACTTCTTAGAAAACGCACCCTGACTATCAATCGAAAAACTCCGAAAGACCCAGTGACTATAATTTAAAAAACCAACTTCTGCACATAAACAAGAGAAACGTGACGGACACCGAGGTCCGCTCAAAAAAATAAGCGCTTGGATACATGAAAATGCCACGTAGAAAACACTATGAATTATTAGCCAAGTCATCTCTTAATACCGCTGACAAACTCCGCTGCGTGTCTTACTAATTATATTGTAATTCAAAATAAGAATAAACGACATCGAGAATACAAAACGAAAAAGCGTATGTCACCAGCAGCGTTATACTTACACGTCCATCTAACATAGCTAGGTCACCAATCAATAATAATCAAAAACATAATTATTCTAGTACATACTAATAAATCCAAATCACTATATCTCAACGAATAACCGTTTATGAATATGGAATACGCCCAGCTGGCGAAAACGAACGGTACTGCGTACCGTACTAGAGTGATACGCGGTTCACGCAAATATAATAACATATATATTATATATTTATTATATAATTTAGAAGAATTTTAAAGAAAATTTTGAAATGAGAAAAAGGGTGGGAAGATGGAGGGGTGGTTTGAGAAAAGTAGGGAGAGGTGGGTATTGAAATTTTAATATGATGAAGGGGGTAGGTTGGGGAGTTGAAATTGGGAATTTGAGGAGTGGGGTTAAGATTTGATAAAATAGGAGATGTTTGAAAAATGTGAAAAGTTGGAGAAAAATGGGAATTTTGGAAAATAGAAATTTAAAGGGAATAAAAAGGAAGAGAAAGGGGTAGGGTGAGGGGGGATAAGGGGTAAAGGATATTAAAATTTGGGATGGGTTGGTGGGGTTTTGGGGAAATGGGAGATATTTGAAAAATGGAGAAAATGAGGAAAAAGTGAAAATTTAGAAAAAGGAATTTTATGGGAAGAGGTAAGAGGGGAAAGGAGAGTTTTATATATTTTAATAGATGGGGTGAGGGGAAGAAAATATTAAATTTTGGAGGGTTAGGTTAGGTATTGGGAGAGGGAGGGTAGTTTGAATTTTAGTAGAAAAATGGAAAAAAGGAGAAAAATGGATTTTGGGTAGAATTTTGGTTGTGTGTAGAAGAAAACGGTGGGTGAGGTATATATTGTAGGAAAAAGGGTAGGGAAAAGAAAAAGTGTGTTTTATATATATAATTTTATTTAAGAAATTTAGGTTTTGGGGAATTTATGGGTATGGGTGAATTTTGATGATTATATAAGTTTCATGATATTTTATAGATTTATAAGTAAATACAGAGCTAGTTTTATATTATATATAATATATACAGGTACGTATACATATACGGTATATTACGCAAGATATTCCATGCCGGGGACGACAGGGAGTGCTAAGGCGGGAGTGGAGGCCGGCCCAGTGTTGTAAATAGAAATTGAAAAATTTTAGGTGTGAAAAAGGCACCAGCCCCAACAGGAAGTCCGAACCTGTCCCCTTACTCACCTGGTCTTCTCACGAATAACGCTTCCACGCCGACGACGCAGGACAGCCGCCAGACAACGCAGTTGCACTACTAGTATTTTCGAGTCCCACCTGCACTCTCACCCGGGTTATAACTCACTCGACTCCCCGGAGCCGAAATTTTTAAGCTATTACTAGACCTAGTACGTTTCTATTAACTACCGCTCCCATTAGACTTATGGCCACTTCTATCGATTTTATAGGGAAAAGTAATATTACTAAATAATTAGGAATAAGGTTATTTATTTATGCCGCCAATCACTAATCTTCCCTTAAAATGAGGCTTTCTTCTCTCTATTCTACCGATCACGTAACAGGCCACGCATTCTTTGCGCTTCTACATAAAACCGGCTATTCTGTAAAATCAAAACCAACAGGAACCCGAGTATAGGTGTACCTTTGCAATTCAATAACCAATCAAGGCCCGAGTATAGGTGCCTTTCCACAGATATAAACCAAGTAAGCGAAGGACCGAGTCTAGGTTCCTTCTTTTCCACGTCGCTAGACGGTGACCGCAATTCTTTGTTACAAAACCCAAGGCATAAAAGTAAGCTATAAATTAAGTGCTGCCGTTAAAAGTACTTTTCCGCAACTCTCTAGGCCTTCAGATAATCAAACTATAAACCACAAAACCTAAAACCGTAAATAGCATTGATTCAATTACTAAACTATTAGCTAATTGATCAAGCTGACGCAAATTATTTAATTAACAACAACGTTGTATAAAACCGGGTTTCGATGACAGCCACACCGACAAGTTCCAGAAATAGTCTGATCTGTTACAACAAAAACAACCAAAATTGAGCATAGCTAGTAAAAAAAAATAAAAGGAAAATATGCAAAGGAAGTAAGTTTAAAATTTTAGAATTTTATAAAACTTGAAATTCGGAGGAAATATATAATAAAGCATTTAGTGAAAAAACAAGAAAAATTGGGATTTCGCCCCGGGAATCCCTGGGTAGCCTACGGGACTCCCGACAATCAAGACTAATCACCTAATATATTATACTTGGTCTAGATTTTAGCTACGTATTTTATTAGATTATACAAAATATATATTAATTTGAACAGTTAATATTAATAATTATAAAGTAATATTTAATTATATCTCTTTAACTTAAATATATAGCACTATATTATTTATGTTATTATTTACACGATTACCCAGCTATTCCCTTTAAATTCTAAGCCCTTTTTCCTTTTGCTAGACTTCTACAATTTTCCCATAAAATCTCCTGATATAGCTTCATATATTTCTAGCATAAACTCGCATTTCTAAATTTACTTCACCCCCATCCCATTTTCCTATCCAACTTTGCCCTTTAACTATCCTAAACACACGTCTTCCCAACTTTCCTCTTCTCCACTCTTTCATTTCCCCTTTCGGCCCAGCTAACCCTGAGGGGCTTCCCAAAATCCGGGAATTTCAAAAAATAAATATTTCTAAATCCCGGAAATTTTATAAAAAACGAAATTCGAGAATTCCCAGATTCCGAAATTCCCAGGATATTGACAAGCTTTTAAACTACATTGTTATCATTTACATTGTTAATCATTTACATTGTTACAATATCATTAACGCAAAATTCTAATATTTACCTGCTATGTTAATGTAACGATGTATTGTCTTGGGAAACAAATTCCCTCACGTGAAGCCGGGCGCCATATTAAGTCGTGAACTTCAAACACAACGGGCCGAATAATTCCACTTCACATGAACTAATTTGTTTCCTTTATTTATTGTTTGTGGTTTACCATTTGTGCAATACATTTATTGTGTACTTACGGTCTACATTGTTGTTAAGTATTTATTGTTGTTAAAATATTGTATACAAAAGTATATATGTTGTATATGCATGTGTTTTTGCTATGCTACGTGTATGTTTGTGACACATAATATGTTTATCAATTTGTGATATGTCGTAACGTAGTGCATGTATGCAGTACCTTCTGCTGTGTGTTTACATTTGTATATAATGCGCACTTAATGTATTTTGCTTGTGTGTTACAATTTTTATATAGGGCGCAGTAGCATTTTAAGACATAGCTAAGTTTGAGGGAATTTTACAGGAGTAAAGGAATTACAAGAGTTTTATGTGAGTCTAGGGTGTAAGTTGGAAATATAATGAATTTGAGTGTAAGGGTTGGGTGCCTTAAGCATTAGGCCTACATTAGCAGATATGTGCATGTGTATATGCTGGATTTTGGAATAAAATCTTAAAATTTGTTTATGCTTAAGAATTCAGAGAAAATTATAAAAATTTATTCTCTAACAGCTATAATCCACTTAGGTTTAAGAGGGGTTTTAAGGGAGTGGAACCAGGGTAAAACTTGGAAAACTTATTATGTAATTTCGATCGCTTAGAGAAATCAATAGGAAGAAATTTGAGAGTAAAACTTATAGCTTGGGTATTTAAGTGGTTGCGCAGTTATATCAGGGCCTCAGTCGGTCTCAGAAGCTGCGCGATCAAGGTGAGTACGGTTCAGCTTTTATGTGTTTTATTTGTATTGGTTGTATTTTGTTGTATTGTATTAGAAGAAATAAACGATAGTATCATAAGGGGTGACACATTAAGTCCCTAAGAATAAGCAAATAAGGAAGCTAGCATTGGAGATTGCATTGAATAATCTGGGGTGAAAGTTGACGTAGTTGTGTGTAATCTACGGTGGGACTAAACACCCCTAGGACCACGTAGGTTACATTTTGATGCCGCAAGCCTGGACCTTCGTACTAGGTGGGAGTTACGAACTAGGATAAATTCCAGTTGGTTATAGTCTCTGATTGGAAAAAATATTGGTGAATTAGTGTTAAAAATTTTTGAAGATAGCTCAAAGTGTTTTAATTTTTTATGCGCTTGGATACGTACAATGAATTTCGGTCTAAATAGAATTATAGGGACAGTCAAAAGACAATCTAATATTTTTGAAGCTGAAGATTTGTTTAGTTGAAACCTTGGTACCGAAGTATGTCACACATAATTATGGGACACAATTGAGAGAGAGGTTGCAAAGATTTACTGAGTCAGTTGAAACCTATGCAAAAGATATTGCACATCTGGTTACGAAAGCTTATCCTACATTCTCCAAGGAAACTAGGGATATAATTGCCTTAGAAAATTTTATATGCGGATCAAACAAAAACTTCGGCGATTTGTGCTAACAGCCAGTCCAGCTATTTCATGCAGCCATAGCTGTGGCGCATAAGCAAGAGTGCATTGAAAATTTTATAGCTTCAACTGACACAGAGCCGTTGGAACAAAACATAAAATTCATTGGTGATAAATCACACAAAAATAGTTTAAACGATGAGCCGTTGTACTCCTTGGAAAGTTTTGATTGCACTGACATACCAGTCATTTGTTTGAAAAGACCGAATTCTGGATTGTGTAACAAAAAATGATACCAGTTGCTGCAGTAGATATGCTAACTGGCACTGAACATTTTTCTATAAATTCTATGACCTGTATATAAATCGAGAAGTGGGAATCCGAGAGGGTTCTAAGACAGATTTCAGGTGTGAAAATCCAAATGCCGAATTGAATTGATGGTTGAACGAGCGGTGAGCTATCGAATCTCAAAATATACTGCAACCAAAGGATGATTCTTTATGGGTTAAACGGCAACGCCATGAAGCAATCTTAACTTATGGAAGCAATCAGTGTTATAACACTGAGATAAGCGTTAGAGAAAGCTGTTAATCTAAACCGAGGTTAGTGGATAACCTTATGCCAACGGAATCAAAGGTGGATATTTCGGTAAAAAATCGGGTGTTGATTAACTCTGCGTTCTTGAATCTAGGACAGTGAGATGCTCCACTAATGCGACGTTCACGTTATAATGTCCCCCTGTAGTCGCGACCCTAAGGTATAGACAGTCAGGGTGACACCCATACTGTAAATCAAATGCCGAGGGTGTACGACACACCCTTAGCTACTAAATTTTTTCTAGACAGTGTCGTACACACCCTTAGCTACCAATTTGGCGCGAATCAACTATAACGGACACCGTCTGTAGCGAACGCGGTTTATTAGTCAACTGTCCTGTGGAGTTTTTCCTAGATTCTCGATATTTGTATCTAGCCCATATGAACATTGCTCAAATAATTTCGAACAGTGTCAATAAAACTGCAAGAAGACACTGTCGGCCTGACACTGTCGGCAAGCGGTAATACGCGTAACTAGCTACCGTTGAAAAATTTTATTAAAAATATGGGGGTGTCCAAGACACCCTGTTGTCAACAGTGTGCTCACACTGTGTGGGGTACATAGGTTCCAAACGTTAGGGACATTATAACGTGAACGCCGCATAACTTGTTCAAAGGTGATATGTCTAGGGGAAGACTATGTCTCTGGGTTGGAAGAAAGTAAAAATTCTTCCTCACCTTTTACGGATTTACAATTCACCGGTACAAATAAAGAACGCTGGTTGAAAAATACGCAGACGTTTGGAAATACATTTGCTAAATTTAATGACTTGGTCGCGAAGAATATTGCAGTGCGTGTGCCTACCAATGTAAACGTGGATATGATGGAGTATGATGTTATTGTATGTATGCGATTTCTTTCAAGGGTTTTAGAATTTTACAATGTGGTCAAGATCATCCACATCCGCCGAGCTTGAGATATTTGTCAGAATATACAACGTTATGCAATCTCGTGGGTTGTTTTGATTGAAATTATTCTTGATGGACACGCCATTTGCGGTTTTGCAAGTATAAACTGCAATCAAAGTTCGTATTCTTTATGGTTGAAACGGAAGTTTTATAACTGTCAATAAACGAAGGGTAGCTGCACAATCAGGTAAGCTAGTGCCTGTTATACCGTCAATAAGGCACGACTTTTCTTCAAAAAAATGAAATGGTTGTGAATGTACATATGAGAGCACTGGGAACACCTATATATTTGGTCGCGATACAGGAACATCCAAGCATAATTTTTATCAAATTTATTTGAGACGCTCACACTGTACACTAAATACCAAAACACGTGTACGAAATTTAAAAAGGAAAATTAAAGCCAGTTTAATTGGCTTCTTAAGTCCATTCCTGGGTGATATAGCATGATTATTTACCCATAAAGCAATTTTTCATTGGCTCAAATATTGTTCAGTTTATTGACATCGTGTTTTTTGTAACAAAGAGGGACTTTTGTAAAAAGTGCATTTGAATTTTGGTAAATGAATAATTCTGTCTACTTCTTCTTTTATTGAAAGTATTAATGGATAGCGGTATTTTGATATTATGTACCGGTGTACTTGGGTCGTCAACAGTTGATAGTTTTTTTGGCATGGCAAATTAGAAATGTGGATTGCCGAAGCATGTTGTAAATTGAATATTTTTAAGGGTTTAAGTAAAAGTGGCTATATTTAGACTGTTTATTGTACAAACGTTTTCAAATCATCGAACATAGCAAAATTTTCTGTAACAGAATTTCCAGGTATATATCATCTCGGCTTCGGACCCTAATAAATTATTAATATTGTGAGAAAGAATAGCTCAGGGTTAAATTTAATTTTATCATGTATAGTTAATCGTTTCGTGCTTGCATAGCTAGCTGTCAAAAATGAACTATTTAAATGATTACAGTTTTTGAATTTTAATGTTTAAAGTTTTCTGAATTTGTATAAGGGATTAATAGCATCTTAGTTTGTACAATAAATTCAAATGAAAAAACGTTTCAAATTTTTGACAAGACTGGTATATATAAGAGTTAAGTTAACAGCCATTTCGGGTATTAGACTTTGTGCAGAAAAATAGTTTAAGGTTGTTGTTGCTAACAAAAATATTTTTAGCGTCGAGTATCAAAGTAAATTAAGCTCTTTCGACATCGAATTATTATGAAATGTGTTGAGACATTGTATTTTAGGACGTGCGACACGACTTTTAGAACAAAACACGAGTTTTGTATATGGTATTAACAAAAATGCCCTGCGTAACCTACAGCTATATTTTGCTTTGCGGTCAAATTAAACAGGTTAAGTACGGGTATGCAATTAAAAAAATTTGAAAGCTTAAATTTTTATACGTTGAACGCGTTGCCAATTGTTTGTGGAAAAGCGCTGCTTCTCAGCTTGGTGTTTTCAGGTTTTTTAGGATTCCAATAAACTTTCTTTTCATAATCGCAAACTGTTATCTTATCAAACGGAGATGGTGCAAAAAATATCGATTGGCACAAGTATGCATCTGCTTTTTTAGTCTGAAGGTAATAATGTACTGGATTGGAGTCAAACAGGAATATGGGAGTAAGCTCAACTAAGGCGAGTAATAAATTTAACTTATTTAAAAATATATATTTTTATGGCTTGTTCTCAGGCCATTTATTAATGACTGTATGAATACCTCGTTAAGTGGTAACGTTAAAAAACAAAAAGGGAACTTTTTCAAAACTTTAAAGCAAGAATTTTGACTCATTTTAACCGTGATCGCAGTAATGATTTTTAAAATAGGCATAAACTTAAAAATGAAGGAATGCATTTCCAGAAAATTTTTTTAACGTAAACGTAGATCTGAGGAGTTTTGTCTAAGTCGCTACGTATTAACAAGCGGGGTTCCGTATCCAGATATTGCGCTCAAACAGAAATTTTTTATAAGGAGGATAACTTAACAAAAAACCCTTAGACAAACTTCGGGACAATGGTGATACTTGGTATAAAAAAATACGCGCTTGACAATAAAAGCGGTTAAATTTTCAAAATAAATGTTCCCCGAAATTTAAAAACGATTTTTAACCTAGAGGAAGAAGGTAATCCACACATCCAATATTAAAACCTAGTTTTAAGTTTGATAAATCGCATGGTTTTTGTTTCATTAAAAAAGACTTTAATGTTTCCCATTGGATGTGTGCACTAGTCCTTATTGGTATAAACAAAGAGTGGGCGTGCTTTGTTTTAAGGTCGTGCTGCTCTCACGGGAAACCTTTCATGTCCCCTGCACTAGCCAGGTGATCAAAATCAGCCGTGTACCTGAGGTCACACAAGCGTGAGGATGCACTGTCGACGGCGTCCCTGGTAGGCAGTTTCAGCCAAGGTGGGGTGTGAGCAACAGGGTCCGCTGGACATTCTTAACTTGGTTTTGTGCTCGTGTTGGACCACTCACTCGGAAAAAACTCACGCTCGATGTTCTGCTACCATGTCCTTTAGATATGTGTTCTTCAGTACATAGTTACCGTCTGTCTTCGGCTAGGTTCCGGTTTAGTTGCCATCTACCCGTGTGTATGCAATGGATCCTGTGCTCAAGGGTAAAAAAATAATAAATAAAATGAGGATAGGAAACTCAATCCTGAATAGTCTCGTGAGCGCTTCTCAATATGTGGTTTTAGTACAACAATATGTTTTGCGGGTGGGCTCCGTACTCTTGACGGCCATACGTCCCGACTTGGTTTTTCGCGCATTGATAATATGTTTTCTCAAGGTTGGATCCCGTGTAAAAATGGGTAAAAAGGGTCTCACCCTGAACCTACAATGTTTTATTCATGTCAAATCACATTTGTGTGTGCATTTTTGGTGTTACGCGCGTTTGCACTACCGTGTAAAATTTTCTAGCTCAAAAAGAAAAATCTCAACTCAAGGAAGTTGTGAGATTTTTAACCTAATCTTAGATTAGATACCCAACGGTCCTGCTTCTCGCGCTCCTGGGTACCCTAGGGTGACTCACAGGGAGAATTTATGTCCAAATGAGTCTTGCCTGTTGTCACTCTTCTAATGCTATGACGACATACGAGGGTTTTAAGTCTCGTATGCGTCGTTAAATTATAAATAAATTGACACGCAGGGGGTATAATGTCCCTGTGCGCCGCTTGGATGCATGCAAAATAGATACACAGGGGTGCAATGTCCCTGTGTGCCTCGACATATTTTTGAAATGATCACGCAGGGGATTTTATGTCCCTGCGTGATTTCGGCTCATCTGAAATATTTACGCAGCATATGTAAGTGCTTATGCCTTAAATTGTTGCTTGGTTGTTGTGTCTAAACAATTAAAAAATGTTGTTGCAGCGCAGCACATTGTTATTTTTATTCTACTGAAAAAGCATGTAAAACTTTTCTACACGCAATGATGCTTCAATAAAATGCAGCAAAATCACGAACAAAACATCAATGTAGCAGCGGTATTATTTTCATAATTTTTAAAAAATATATAACTAGTACAACTTTGTGGATATTTGTGGTTATGTATATAAATATATATACGTGTATATATGAAAGCATATAATGTCTTACCCAAATAGGAGTAATTCGAAGCGTAATTCGAACTGCCCAGATAATTCGAACCTCTCAGAGACCCCCAATGTTGTAAAAAAATTTTGTTAGTAATTCAATTAATGTGGAACAATTATTTGCAATTAATTTTTCATCAATTTTACACACCCAGTCCCCACCAGGTATTTCGAGCTCCTCCAGTGGTTAGGAGAGGCTTCCACTCTCCAGGTATAGGTAGCTTGGAAAAGCTAATTTAATATGTATGTATAGACATATGCTTCTATCTGTATAATGTGATATATAAGGCTAAGCCAGAGCATCAATTTATAGCAGTGATCGTTGAGATATTGTACGTTGTTTGTGTGTCCTAAACGTCGAAGCTGTATTATATTGCGATCCTGATACTAGGAATAGATTCAACCATAAAGTCGTAAAAGGGCATAAAACTGACTGATGATTCTAACTGCCAATCTAAAACGTAACGATAATGTTAGTAGACACCGAACTCTGCACGTTGAACAGTGCTTTGGCCACGTATAAAATGATCTGAAAATTTAATTCCATGTGCTACATTCCCGTTGGTGACGTGTTATTAAATATGCAGGAATGATAGCAGAATTGTGTATTCCCGTGTATTATTCTATAAAGTATGTGTTAAATTTTCCATGCAAGTATTAAGTGATTTTTATGTTCAGCGGTGCTAAGATTTCACAATTATGCTAGCAAATATGCTGTGACATAATATAATGAGTTTCAAAAGAAGCGTCAAAAAATAATAACCTTCTGAAATTCCTAAGAGCATAATATTGTTCGCATGTATTACGAAGTACTTTATTCTACATGTTATCTTAATACTGTAAGGACAGAGCTAAATCACAGGACGTACTAACTATTAAAAGCTTGGTTATTAAACTTTTTGTTATCTGCGTATAAACGAAACATCATTAAATAGGTAACTAAGATTAAAAAATTGGGAAAACATATATACGTTTGTATGTTTGAAATCTGTAAAAATGTGGGTAATAAAGTGTATTTGATTACTATACCGGAAAATAGAATACCAGCGTACGAGATTTGGAGCAACCGCAACCTATGTTGACTTTTGAATGCTTTATAGTGTCTATAAAATTCTGCACCTCGAATCCTTCATCATGTGTCAATCCGAACGAAAAGGGTTGTTTGTCATTCAATGTCAATCGTTGGGACACTCGAGGTGACATTGTTTACGGAAATGAACGAGCGGTTATGTGTTGAAATTTGTAGCGGTCAATAACGCTATTTGTAAAGTGAAATTTTTGACATTTTGGTGCTGAGTCATTGACTGTGTGCTATGATTGGTGGTGGTGGAACATTACGTGCGGAAGCTGGGGGTTTACGTGATTATGGTATGCCTTGGTATATCGGGATGGAATATTCGAAACGGTGACTATTAAACTATATGGTTGAATCAAATTATCTTTCCAGACCCTCATGTGTTTGATGACTGAAGATAAAATATTCTATCCCTGATAAGACAATAAGTGGAATTAAAACACGAAAATATCAGATGTGGTATATGAATAGAACAGTTTTTGATGTAATTCTGTGTCATGTCGAGAAATGTTGTACGGTGTTTACGTGAAAATTAAGGAAAGTTTGGGGACAAATTTTTGTGTGACGGAGGGGGTAATGTAACGATGTATTGTCTTGGGAAACAAACTCCCTCATGTGAAGCCGGGTTTCGTATTAAGTTGTTAACCTCAAACACAACTATGTCACAACTCAATCACATGAACTAATTCGTTTCCCTTATTTGTTGTTTGTTGTTTACCATTTGTGCAATGCATTTATTGTGTGTTTACGGTCTACATTGTTGTTGTGAAATGTTGTATACAAAAGTATATATTGTATATGCATATGTTTTTTCTATACTAAGTGTATATTTGTGACACATAATATGTTTATGAATTTGTGGTATGTCGTAACGTAGTGTATGTATGCAATACCTTCTGTTGTGTGTTTACCTTTGTATATGATGCGCACTTAATGTATTTTGCTTGTGTGTTGCAATTTTTATACAGGGCGCAGGAGCATTTTAAGACATAGCTAAGATTGAGAGAGTTTTACAGGAGTAATGGAATTACAAGAGTTTTATGTTAGTCTAGGGTGTAAGTTGGAAATATATCGGATTTGAGTGTAAGGGTTGGGTGCCTTAAGCATTAGGCCTACTTTAGCAGATATGTGCATGTGTATCTGCTGGATTTTCGAATAAAATCTTAAAATTTGTTGATACTTAAGAATTCGGAGAAAATTATAAAAATTTATTCTCTAACAACTAAAATTCACTTAGGTTTAAGAGGGAATTTTATGGGAGTGGAACCAGAGTAAAACTTGGAAAACTTATTATGTAATTTCGATCGCTTAGAGAAATCAATAGGAAGAAACTTAGGAGTAAAACTTATAGCTTGGGTATTTAAGTGGTTGTGCAGTTAGATCAGGGCCTCAGTCCGCCTCAGAAGCTGCGCGATCAAGGTGAATACGGTTCAGCCGTTTATGTGTTTTTTATGTATTAGTTGTATTTTGTTGTATTGTATTGGAAGAAACAAACGATAGTTATCATAAGTGGTGACACATTAAGTCCCTAAGAATAGGCAAATAAGGAAGGTAGCATTGGAGATTGCATTGAATCATTTGGTGTAAAAGTTGACGTAGTTGTGTGTAATCTACGGTGGGACTAAATACCCCTAGCACCACGTAGGTTACATTAACAAACCTTAATTAGGAAGGGAACCTCTTATAGTTCCTGCGCTGAATTACACTTATGCTGCATTGCAGTGTAGCCAATCATATATTTCTACTAAGGATCAATCTCATAGTGTGATATATTATTATGCACAATAAAATGTTCGCAATCAGAAATCAAAATTGTGATGTTTTGATATATATTTAGCACGTGAATTTCCATTTTGTCACAGCGAGGTTTTGGGGTAACCAGGTCGAAGGTAGTGCAGGCATATCCATCAGTATTGGAGCATGAGTGTTATTGAATATTGCCATCATGCAAAATATTGTGAAGCCAGATTCGTGATTGTCGATTATAACTTGGGTTACAGTAGGGCAAATTGGCTCAGCGTGTGGCTGGATGTTGCCTAGTTTTGAAGTATAATGGTTATACTTCAATACTGCGACAAAATTTTGTCCTTGGACTTTTTCTTTTTGCATTTTTATTTGTTCCTTCAAATTCGTTAATGAAAGGTCATTTTTCACATTAAGGAATGTTATTTCGCGGGGTATAATAGGCGACAAATTAGTGAACTGATTCAAACGCATATCTTTTTATGCTTATCTGGAAGCCTCCTTCGTATTACACCTAAAATGCAAATCAGGGCCGCGGTTTCGGTAAGTACCATTTTTCAGAGCGTAATTCGTCAATTTTATAGATACAAGATTGATGTTGTTGCTATTAGATTTAGCTGACCATAGTACTCTAAAAATCTCTCTTTGTATTGACGAGCAAATATTTTTCTTCATGGAGGGAATATAAATTTATTATATTCTTAATACAGTTGGGAAACAGAGCGAGGGAAGGAAGCGGAATTTCCTGTATGGGCGTCAAGGAGAAAAATTGTAACAATTTCTTTTTGTCTGTCGGTGTCACCGATAACGCATTTGCTGGTGGATAGATTTTGGTAAAATTATTTCCGATAGCAAATGTGGTGATGAACAGCTTTGATCAATATTTTGTGGCAAAAACGTTTTTATGGGTTGCATTGCCAAATTTGGGCGTGCGGGTAACAGTGTTTCGTCTCAGCCCATATTTCGCGACAAAGACTTTGATCGAAGAACTGACACCACCACTGAATCTATAAGATTGCTGAAGAACATTTTTTGTAGGACAACTCCCTTGGCCCCCGCGGGCTTGAATATGATTTGTCAACTCTGCTAGAAATACAAATTTTTCACATTTAGGCATATAGTTGCGTGTTTTACCTTACAACGTCTATATTTTGAATTATCTTAGGTTACGCTACATACGACGGTTTTCTTTATCTAGAATCCAACTTGACTATACTATACCTTTTTATAAGGTTTCATGGATTTTAAGGTTGACCAACTCGATTTTCAAAATGTAGTCTGTTTTCATTTCTTTGGTTCTGTATTGCGTGCAGGGTTTCGAGTATGGTCTATGGAGATGGTTTTTTGACTCGCTAAATACGATGGTTTGGTTATCTGGAGCCCAGCACGAATATATCATTTTTCATAAGTCGTAAATTTGTTTAAAGACGATGAACCCAATTTTTTGAACAACATTTTTCTTTATTTGTTTGTTTATGAATTGTGTCCAATGCATCAAAATGGTGTATCTATAGATTTTCTGAACGTTGAATACGATGGTTATTAGTTAAGAGTCCCATACGTATATTTCACGATGTTTCCGTAGCATGCAAACCCGATACCGAGTTCCGTCTGCCTTCAGTTGTGATGATATGTTGCTTTTCGGGCATTTTGAACAGTGTATTTAGGTTTTTCGGCATGTTGAATACGATGCTATAGCCATGTAGAATCCAACCCGGAGGCTGAAGGTGGCGTGAGGATAATAGCCGACGGACCCAATTTACTGAAAGAAGTTAGCTGGCCACTTGTTTGGTTATGCTTTATTCTGTGTGCCTCAGATAAGCTATTATAGATTTTGCGATCTGCATAATACGTGGTGTGTCTTGACATGAATCAGACCACCTTTATAATTGTTTAGGCCTAGGTGTTAAAGTCATTTAGGGTGGTATATACATAATGCACAAAGCCTGTTGGAGATGATTAACATAATGACAATTGAAATCATGCTCAATCAGTTTCACTTTCGCTTGCGAGAAACTAGCTTTAAAATTTTTGCACATAGCCTTTTAACACCCTAAGATTTCACATTCTGGATTACGGTTATCTTCTAACCGCCACCGTTACCATCTCAAGACATAGTGTAAGCCTGAGCATTAGGGAAAGTTTAAAGCTTAACTAAACGTTAAAACTAAGCAGATGACGTCATATATGTAGTGAGGCTATTGCTTGAGACTCATATTTAAAAAAGCTTTGACCGTAGCGGACAGAAAAGCAAAAATCTTCCAGTATGTACATGATTTCACGCAGTGTTGTTCTTTCACTCGCTTTGCTAGGAGCCTTAACAATCCCACCAATAACTCCAAAATAAATCAATGTCTGGCGCACATGACTTTAAGCGAGCATTCGGGAGCGTGGCTACCTAACGTTACTTATACCCTGGGATACCTTGTGGCGACCTATAATTCATCATCAGCACGTGAAGTGCAAACCAATTCAGTTTGTAAATGGTTGATCAAAATTTAGTATACCACATATTTAACCAAGAATCGTTATGCCGCATGTTTAACCCCCTAACTCCAACATTTGTCTTCGCGTTCTCTCCTCTCCGCATTCGCTTCCAGCTCTTCGCGTTTCAAAGCATTGTATATACTACTAAATTTGCCGTGTATTGTACGATGGCAGGCGAGTTGTTGTTCACTAGCTGTACAGACACCGTACTTTGCAGATTGTAATCGTTGCTGGCGGATGAGGTGATTTTTCTTGATACTAATTTTAAGCAAGGAACATTGCGCGATAAATCCAGCGTTAGTGTTTGTTTAGGATATTATATACTAACACTGTAGTTAACTTGAACTTTGGGATTTATGATTGCGTTATGTAACGAAACGTGTCTAATGAATAAACAACCTGGGTTGCGTGAAAGTGCCAATGAACAACCCGGAAAATTAGCTTCTGCATGAAATGTAAGCAGATGTGTTTTCAAGCGCAATTAAAGGTAGATAAATATGAGCTACCAGAAAATCCTGCGTTAACTACTGTTTTCACGGGTCTCGGTACTAGTCTATAGACATAGACATGGGTCAAAAGCAGTATCGATAAGTATTACCTGCTAACTTGTACCAACTGCGGTTTGTGATACTTGCAATAGATCTTTCAGCTATCAGACCACCCTAAGGATAATTAACGATAAACGACGTTCCACGGAATTCTGATGCTTTCTGCGTTTTGAAATATCGTGAATCATTTGTAGGCTTAGTGTTAGAAGGAATTGACTAGGTATATATAACTGCATTGAAATTTATTTCTCCATATGTCACATAAGCTCACTTAATCACGATAACCAGAACATGACAGTATACCATAATAATATTCCGTGAGTTAATAGGTATGGTTTGCAAGAGAAAACTACCATAAACGGACCCGAGACGATACTCTAGCTATTCATTAATACCCAGACAAGACGTAATTTATACAACACAATGTTTGATTCAGCGAACGAGAGCCGCCAAATTTAATTTTCATGCATGAGCTTTCCAAGCCGAGCCGAGCCCAGACAAACTGGTAACGCGCCGAGTCGAAACTTGAAATTTTCGAGCCGACCCGAGCCGACTCACAGTTAAATCGGACCAACCCGAGCTGGATTAAATTGAAGTCGAGTCAAGCCTGAAAAATTTGACTCGCTCTCACCGCTACCATATACACATGTTATTGGCATACGTATATTGATGATTTTACAATTGCTTGTAATAAATTCCATATTGCATCACTGATTGTCCTGAGTTCACTTTAAAGTTGTCTAGTATCACAGACATATAAGCGGTAAGTGAGGTTGATAAGCCAGCTGACTCAGCACAGCATCAAGTAACTTTTTGAGCGTGATTTATCCTCAAAACATGTTAATAGTTTCTTATTTGTATATTAAATTAAATGCTGATGGTTTGCGAGCGGGTATCGGGTTCGAGCTTTAGGCTAATAACGCTTGGCTTATCCAATAACGCGATCTCTTTAGGTGCGTACACCTAAGTTGTTTATTTAACCAAATCAGTTCACGATCGCAAGAGCGATGAACGCACTTTTGTATGCAAACACGATATCAAATATAGTAACACGGAAATGCTGTTCGCGGGCACTATTTTGAGAATTAGCATTGTAATTTGGTGATAGCGTACACATCTAAATTAAAATCGAAATCAAATCGAAATCGAAATGCTAATCGAAATGCGATTAGCAATTACGCATTTTTCATACACTAATACATAGACCGCAAGCAATAGCTGTCCGAGTTAGCATATCATTTGATAAAACGGATGAGTGTACAAAATGAATAAATCTATGCGTACACCAATTCCGTTCGTTCACCAAACTGTGAGTTCCTACAGCAGAAATGTGAACGCGAATTTTTGCATGATTTACTTCCAAATTTTGATAAAAGAACAACAACACATGCACCTAAGCGAATTCATGCAGAAGTGTCGTTGTAATTGTTATTTAAACCATAGTGATAAATAAGCAAAATATTCAAATACTGATCAATAAAAGAAAGGACAGCTCAGTGGTTACAGCAGCCTGCGCAAAGATTTAAAGTCGCGAGTTCCAATTTCGAACACCACCTTAATCGACATTTTCGATGCCCTGGACTAATAGATTAGACGCAAAATTACGTAGATCAAATAACTTCATCCACGATCAACATCATTCAAAATATGGACCAAACGGTTAGTATATAGTCTAATTTTACGTAATAATTTCTTGCATATTTTGATAAAATAAAGAATTATATGTCAGCAACAGTTGTTGCTCGAAAACCTGCTATGGGCTTAGAAAAGCTTTTAAATCCTTCTTGTCCACTGGTGCTAAATCAACCTACCGCGCATTGTGCAGTGCAGTTTGGTGTATGTTGCACATTCGTTGTTATTCACGTGCGTTACGAGGTTCCTTAACGATTACAAGTAGTATCATCTAGAAAGATCTCCGATCTGCTACGTCTCTTTCAGTCTTCGAGGGATACCTTACTTTTGCAAACTATTTCTTATTGTACGATGCACAAATTGAGCAAGACATGAAAACAGGCCAACCACTGCCGCAGGCGTACCTATACTAAATTCGCGGGGGTGGTTTTGATTCCATATAAATCTCGCGGAACCACTCAGCCCTGTCGCTATAACAATTGGAGCCTGTGCAGACGTTAAAGTCCACTACTCAGCTGTACATTAACTTGAGCAATTCAGTTAACACCATTTTCTACTTCTAAAGTTATATTTCTGGCAGATGACGTAACCACTGGCGTACCTAATGTGTACAATATATAGAAATATGCTGTAATAATACATATGCTTGCTTAATACTCATACTGAAACAGTTTAAATGATCAGTTTTAGCGCCACCGTCTTGAAAGACTGTAGCGAAAATTGCCCTAGTGCGGTTAAAAACAAACTACATAAACTTAAAGTAAATAATGTGTTTTCCTTTGCAAAATAAAAATATGACGCCTAAAAACGATAAACTCAATCAATAAACGGGAAATTCCGCAATTTCTGAATTTTCAACATGTTTTGCCAATAATAGTGTTAACCAGACATGTAACCGGGTAACAAGGTCGCCGGGTCATTTCGTGTTACATCTGTGGCCGGGTCGCAGGGACACCAACTCAATGATACGGTCTGATTTTAAGCCAGATGTGCCATACTTAAACTCTACTCAACATAACAGACTAGTGTTTTGTCTTGCTCTCTATCTGCTCAGTCCTTCCATGAGCGACGCACTAGCAATTCAAATGAACATAAACCAAGCACTGCGCTTACGATTACTCTAAATTAGCAGTAAGAAGCCATCCTCATTCAGAAGGGTGGAATGTTGGCAGACGGGTTTTGGAGTTACATTGTTGGGTAGGTTCATGTCGTGCAACCCGAAAACAATATTAAAAGCTCAGGATTACGTGTTTCTTTTTACATCGGCTTCATATGCAACTACTTCCAAGCTCATAATTGCCGCACAAACGACTTTTATATATGACAAGGCTAATTTCAAGACACAGAAAATGGCCTATATTTTATTTGAACACTTACATTTGCGCAGCACTACACCTCTGGCTTAATCTGTCTACTCCGGTCTGTCATATTCAACCTACCATACCTATATCTATTTAACTCTTCAACTGAATACCTATTCAACCGTTTTACAACACTTTTCCTTCTACGAGTTCGCAGATTATTCATTGGTGTTTTGAAAAAAGTTTTATCATAAATGTTGAGTAACAGCCGGGTTTGAAGTCAAACTGATCACGAGCGGCCAACGGCTTAACGGCCGACCGACGTAACAACATTGGCGCAACGACCAATATCCGGATGGCTCCGAAGAAGGCTCCCACGAAGTCTCCCTTATTACGGTACGAAATTAAAACGTCAGTATTTATTCCAAAAATTTGATCAATTGGCATATGGAAGTTTTACGCGGAGCACAATGGAACAGCTAAAGTGTCGAATCCTACTCCTAACCCAAAACTGCACTGTATTTAGGGCAACAACCGGCTTTAAGGTATATCATTAAACATTGACACATATTTAGTTAAAAATATACATATGTATTTAATACTAGATGATATTAACTGTCCTGGGCAATGGCCGGAAGTTTCGTTGACCGGTTGGTCAGCCGGCCGGTGACTTTACCGGTTGGTATACAACAGTACTGCGGTCCTCTCCAAAATTAATTTCGCAAAGAATTTGTGATACTTCCTGATGTATCTAATTCTGATATTTGCTACATAGTTAACATGTAAACATGCAATACTCTTTACGTTGCAATTTATATTACAGTGTAGCAAATGCTAAGTACTTGATCAATGCTAACCAGCTGCCAAATGCGCTTTATATTTTAGAACAATGCCAATAGCGAGCGCAGTTATCTGGTAGAAAAATCTGCCCATTCGGAAGACCTGCTATACCAGCCTATCCGGCGGGCGTTAACACCGGGCTTCGGGGCCGTCCGGAATACCGGCCTACAACTCTCCCAGAGCTTCTGTTTTGGCTGAATTAGTGACTTCAGAACCCACTCCTCAATTTCCACAAATACCACATTTACAACTCCCTGATTTCGTGATTGCACATGTTCCCATTTTCACGAAGTCATACATTTTTCAGTTTACTCAAATAAAATTTTTCTAATTACAGGTTCCAAGTTTTACAATTCGCAGCTTCAATAAATTTGCTTGTACCCACACTGTCATGTTCCAAAATGCCAATATTCCCAGATTCCAGAAATCTCGACAATTTCAAAATACTTAATTTCGCAATTAACCAAATTCCCAGGTTCCTGAAATTCGGACATTTCCAAAATTTCCTGATTCCCAAATTCCCTGCTTTTTCATAACTACGCAACTCCCAGGATCTTAAATTACACAAATTCGTAACTTTCCAAGCTTAAATACTCCGAGGTTCTCAATTTCCGACACTACCTAAAGGCTAAAATCCATTAATTCCAAGTTCAATAATTTCTCAGATTTCTAAACACCCGAATTCCCTAAATTCTGACATTTCAAAATTTCCAGATTACCGGCAGTTGGAAATTTTGTCTTTATGAAATTTCCAGAATTTGGGAAGCCCTTCAGGGTTACCTTGGCCCCTTTTTCAATACCCTCTTTGAAAAATCCCGATTTTCTTCACCCTTCGTTCATATATTTTCTTTCCCTAATTCACTCCTCTTCCCGATCTCTTCCGTAACCTTTTACCTTTAACCCAACTCCTTTCCTCTTTGAAATTTTACCAATATTTTTTTTCTAAAAAATGTCGCCTTAAACTATTTTTTCATATTTTCTTTTCTCTATTTCCTTTCCTTCCTTTTCAACTCAAATGTCAACTTCTACACTTCTTCCTTCTTTTCCTACCATTCTACCCGCTCGTACCGCACACCGTTTCTCATGTCTTTCTTTTCTCTTTTCCGCTTGAAATTAACTATCATATAATTTAAGGGGCGACTACAGTAATTAACCGGCACGTAATAGCGTAATTATAAGGCTCAGTTTAAGGTACTCAGATAATCGTACAGTTGTCAGCCAGTGGGGGGCGAATGTACTAACTCATAAGAGCCTTACCAGAGTAATAGTTAACCTAAGTATAACCCGTTGTCACTCGAACCTTAACGTATTTGTCACCCAGTCGGTGGCAGTTGTGTTAAATATGCAACCGTATTAGCGTAAATCTAAGGATCTAGGTTCAGATACTTAATTATGCGGGATTCACGTTATGATGTCCCTACCACTTGGAACTTATGTACCCCACACAGTGGCAGGCACACCCTAGACTACAGGGTGTCTTAGACACCCCTGTGTTTTTGAATAAAGTTTCAAATAAATTTCAAACAAAGCTAGCTAATAGTTTGGCTTATTTCAGGCGGTGTCAATGAACCGTCGTTGCTTTTTCGTTTTGCTGAGGATTTCCGCCACCCCGTGGGGTCATTTTACATAGGGCTTACAGGATATCCTATGAACACCGCATTGGCAAGCATAAAACACCGAAATACTACATTGCCAAAATGAGGTATCTAGGGGTGTGCCCGACACCCTTATATTTTGTTATATGGTGTGGGTGTCACTGTCACCGTCTTTACGGTATAGTCTACACTACACGGGGACAAAAGTTCCAACTGTTTGGGACATTATAACGTGAATCCCGCATTACTCACACTGCTGTCATCAAGTCAGTGGCGACTGTATCAACCTCACAAGAGAATTGTCTCAACCTCACAATACCGACACGGACGTTGCTTACACGCTTAATAGAATAGTCCATAACCTAACCTTAAAGCTAATAGAAGAAGGGACGACTTAACAAAGTGCGCTAATGATTGAGTTAGTGAAACTAGTCGAATCTATTGAAAATTACCGGTGGATAAAAAGGGCAGGATCTGTTAGTAGCGGTACTAAAGAATTGTGCCACAAGGAGAGCTTACGGTCTAACGCTTAGTAATAGTGCCTTAATATTTTACTTGTTTTATATAGACGATTTCCGCTACGCCTTTGGTTAGCATATATCTAAATCGAGATTGCTTCGAACGTAGCCGCGCAGCAACGCAAAATATAAGGCTCACATACTGACTACGGAAAGTCAGAACGCGTGCCATCCGGGCATCCCCTCCGGCATACTACTGGCCACACCTCGAACCGCACAATATTCGGTGACGAATCCCTTCCCCTTTTAAATTCCGATTCCGATAATAAAAAATTCCCCATCCAACCCTTACCCAATGAAAATAATAAAATATAACCTTTAATACGTCTTTGTTAGCACTATACTTCCAATCTTTTACCTGTTTCCTGTTCCTTATTTTCTCGTTCGTTTCTCTTTTTTAATAATTTATACTCTCTTAACCTAGGTTTCTTTAACCGTTTCATGGCCGAGTTCGAACAAGAAAAAAATGTTTGTTCATATACAAATTGTGTAACACCGATTATACATCCAAATTAATTTAAGTTACTTTAATCATACACCCATTAATTAAGTCTAATCTTGAAAATCACAACTCAAAATTGAGTCTGTAAAACACACATGCTTTGTTTTTCTCCTCGTTAGATATATCCTTATACCGTGCTGAATATTGCCAATTTGCATGAAGAGGCGCTCGGGTGGTGAAGATAGAAATTTACAGATAATGAACAATTTAATCCTGAATGCCAATCGGCATTTCCGGTCAATAAAGGGTTAAATTTATGCAAGGTTTTCTTTTCTTTATTAATTATAATTCATTTGTTTTAGTGTATTTCATAAATAAGAAATCTTTTTTATTAGTTTGTATTTAGTTTTTTATGTATATTCAACCTTAAGTTCATTTTGTTTTTGGTTTTCTTTTCACTCGTTTCCCCGACGTAGTTTCGTGATTTGTTCATAAATTTATTCAAAGTGATTTAAAATTAACTTACTTTCTATTATGCTTCATCACATTACGTAGCGTGCATTACAGACTTTTTACAAGCTTGCTCGCCAATTTCACCAAATTGTGGACTCTGGCACACAATTTACTCTCCGTTTATAGACAGAGTCGGTCAGCGTCTACAAATTAGATAAATTGCGTGTGGCACGCCACCATATACAAGTTTGGCATGAAAGTGTCTACCTGGGGCGTAGCCAGAAAATCCGAACTGGGAGGGAACCAAGGCTTTTTGGAGGGGCACAAGTTAGCTGTGTTCAGAATTCCATATTTTCAAAATTCGAACTGGGGGAGGGACACCGATCCAAACTGAAGGGGTGGGTTGGGATACAGTGGAGCCAGCCTAGGGGATGCCCCTAGTGTCTACACATTGGTGCAACTGGAATGCCTGCGGCTACAAATTGGTGCAAGTAGTGTGTCATCCTATATAAGTTGATGCAATTGACAGGCCACGATCTACTAATTGTTGTATGTGGCATGCCACCGCCTACAAATTGGTGCAACTGGCATGCCACCATCTACAAATTTGTGCATGCAGCATGCCACTAATTTCAAATTGCTGCAATTAGCATGCCACCATCGGCAAAAATGGCGTAACTAGCATGGCAGCATCGACAAACTGGTGCATCTTTCATGCCACCATATAGAAATTGGTGCAAATTGCATGCTAGCATCTACATGAGATACAAATGAGATGCCACTAATTGCAAATAGTAACTGGTAACAAACTATTTACCATTTACAAACTAGTGTCTTGTCGAGCCAAGTTTATGATACAAAACTAGCAAAGCGATAAGAAACTTACGGAATATGGCTATTTTGTGCTTAGCGATGATTTCGTCGACCAACGAAGCGTTATTACGGCGGTTATTTATGTTCTATGATCGAGTAAAAATGTATTTTAATATAGGTGTATAAAGACCCGAAAAACACAAAAACGGCTATATCTCAATAAATAATTGGAACGGGATCGAGCGAATTTTTAACTAAGGGTGCTAGTGGGAAAGTTGTAAAAATATTTTTGCTATGAGCGTGGCTCATAACATATCTTCGGGTGAATGGAGTGAATTCGGTAATTTTCAATACCAAAAGGAGTGACGCTGTGCCTTCAGTTAAATGCGAACAACTCCGGGCTCGACTTCCGGATTAATGGGAAAATTCTACTTTAAGGCTTCTTTGGTATAGCAGTGGCCACACTGCCAAAAGAGTTTTGCCACCCATTTGTTGCAATACCGGCTTCTCATCGATAAACGGTGACCACGTTCATGAATTGGCGGACTCATCGAGATCTACTCTACAACGTTGTGAAAACCCTGCGATTGCGTGCGGGGCCACCGGCTGAGCCGCTCTTAGTCCGAATACGGTTTTTCGACTCTATGCTAGAAGCATGTTTCGTGTTTTTGCTTTACAACTAGTATCAACTACGGTTTTATCATTCAAATTCCAACCAGACTTATATTTCACGCCTTTATAGCAGTTTTGTTGGTTTGGGCGCAAAGGATTCAGAACACTGTCCTCATTCTTGGTTATATCTACGACTTCCAGTGCATCTAGGTTAGAAAATATATATTTATTTCTGTGCGTTGAATATGACGGTGTGATTGCAAAGAATCTGACATTATTGTATACATTTTCACGGGTTTGTAGTTATTTTAAGGTCCACAACAATCGGCGAACCGGATTACATGAAGAATATTCAAATTACTATTAAAATTGTGTTGTTTTCACCTGAGTATTTTCTTTTGTCTGAGATAAGCTATTATAGATTCTCCGACATGCGTTTAGGTGTGAACTAATGCGTCGTTCACGATATAATGTCCCCAACGTTTGGAACCTATGTACACCACACAGTGTCAATCACACTGTTCACACCAGGATGTCTTGGACAACCTCATGTTTTTAATAAATTTTTTCAAAGATAGCTAGTTACGCGTATTACCACTTCTCAACAGTACACCTGTCGTCTGGCAGTTTTATTGATAGTGTTCGGAATTATTTGTGCAATGTTCATATGGGCTAGATACAAATGTCGTAAATTTAGAGAAAACTACATAGGACAGTTAACTAATAAACCGCATTAGGTGTGTACGACACTGTCAAGAGAAATGTAGTAACTAGGGATGTGTGGTACACCCTCGGCAATTGATTTACAGTATGGGTGTCACCCTGACTGTTTGTACTGTAGGATCGCGACTACAGGGGCACAAAAGTTCCAAACAGCGGGGACATTATAACGTGAACACCGCGTAACTCCTATCAATCCACCATTATAAGGCTTCAGATAGTCAAGAGGTCTTTAAACACGCTCTCTAAATTAAGTTAAGGTTAGCTCGAGAGTGGGCACTATAGGTTAAAAAGTTTAGCATCATCTGCAAAACTAAACATTATGGTATGAGATAGTTCCCAATTAATCCTACCAAAAGATAATAAAAAGGCTAAGGACCTTGCAAATTACCTTGGAACACCTGAAATGACATTTGTTACTCCAGATGAACCAGATCCAAAATTAACATACTGTTTTCTATCTCATGCCACTTGATTCCAGTTTTTTTAAGCTTTGAGTGATACACCCTTTTAAAAAAACTGCTAATATCTAAATATATCCCAACAGCACAAGAATCGCCATCAATTGCTTCAATCCATTCACTATAAACAAACATTAATTACTTGATTTGATATAGACCTCTCTTTTCGAAAACGAAATTGGTTGGAAGGATATATTGAGCAGTTTGACTCAGAAAATTGATCTAGCTACCCAGAATTAGTTGATGCTAGAGAATTGTTAAAAACTGTTAACGGCGTAATAGGTCTGTGATTTTCTTCCGCATCTCCTTTGGATTTTGAATAAATTGGAAAAACTTTCCCTATTTTCCAGGATTCCGGAAAAACACCAGACTCTAGAGACCGTTTATGAATTAAAATAGCGGTAAACATAGGTTCCAAACGTTCACGACATTATATCGTGAACGACGCATTAGTTCACACCTAAACGCATGTCGGAGAATCTATAATAGCTTATCTCAGACAAAAGAAAATACTCAGGTGAAAACAACACAATTTTAATAGTAATTTGAATATTCTTCATGTAATCCGGTTCGCCAATTGTTGTGGACCTTAAAATAACTTCAAACCCGTGAAAATGTATACAATAATGTCAGATTCTTTGCAATCACACCGTCATATTCAACGCACAGAAATAAATATATATTTTCTAACCTAGATGCACTGGAAGTCGTAGATATAACCAAGAATGAGGACAGTGTTCTGAATCCTTTGCGCCCAAACCAACAAAACTGCTATAAAGGCGTGAAATATAAGTCTCCGTTGGAATTTGAATGATAAAACCGTAGTTGATACTAGTTGTAAAGCAAAAACACGAAACATGCTTCTAGCATAGAGTCGAAAAACCGTATTCGGACTAAGAGCGGCTCAGCCGGTGGCCCCGCACGCAATCGCAGGGTTTTCACAACGTTGTAGAGTAGATCTCGATGAGTCCGCCAATTCATGAACGTGGTCACCGTTTATCGATGAGAAGCCGGTATTGCAACAAATGGGTGGCAAAACTCTTTTGGCAGTGTGTCGGCCACTGCTATACCAAAGAAGCCTTAAAGTAGAATTTTCCCATTAATCCGGAAGTCGAGCCCGGAGTTGTTCGCATTTAACTGAAGGCACAGCGTCACTCCTTTTGGTATTGAAAATTACCGAATTCACTCCATTCACCCGAAGATATGTTATGAGCCGCGCTCATAGCAAAAATATTTTCAACTTTCCCACTAGCACCCTTAGTTAGAAATTCGCTCGATCCGTTCCAATTATTTATTGAGATATAGCCGTTTTTGTGTTTTTCGGTCTTAGCAATCG
>JASANE010013946.1:0-42236 GCA_030248225.1 Trileptium ribeirensis
TGTTGCATACAGCAGGCGTCACCTCGACTTCCGAGCGCGCGCAGTGAACCTCCGTCGCTCGGCCTCCTCTGATCTTCGCTAAAAATTTAAAAATTATTTTTATGACAATTCAACTACTGCCTCCATAAAAACTGGGTGGGGGGGGACTAGCCTGACGGGCGGGGTTTTTACGGTTAGTGGCACCAGTGAGCTAAAAATTTTCAATTACGGCATGGGGCCGAAGGCGCAGCGCGGGAGAACTTTGGGCCTTAAAATCTCACCCAGTCCCCACCAGTGTGTTACAGCGTAATCTCCCGGCATATCAACTTAACCATCTGGTGTTATAAAAATAGTTTTTTTGAGCAACTTCATTTAAGCGACAACATTATATGTTTATAGTAGGAACATTTTGACCAAAAAAAAACTGTTTATTTCAGGCTAATCTTACACTTAATATGGATATTTTATAAATAAATGAGAGCATAATAATTCCCCAAAGCCATTTTCTTACTAATTAAACGAATAATTATGGATTAGCACAAACTGCGATTTATTTATTTTAACTCATTTATGGTCTCAATTTTGGGTTCGATTTCTTATTGTACTGACCTATTAAGAAACCTTGGTGCAAATTTTCAATACCATCGGGCACTGTAGTACACTCAAAATACCTTCTTTTAAAATCAAAAAGAAATTTCTTTGAATTTTGCATCACACATATTCTTTTACAATTCAAGAAATAGTATTTGACATTTCAAATAATTATCTTTTCACAGAAAACTATTTTCATTGTACTTACGTATTGGTTTGCTTTTCTTTATCTGTCTTATTATGTGAAGGAGGACAGTGCCTACCTACAATGACGGCTTCTCGCTTGATGTTCGCTCTCTGCTCGCTCGAAACGCAACAGTCATTTCTGGCGCGTATTGTAATTAGCTTATACGAAGACAAGCTGCCGTTGTCTCTTAAATCACGACAGCACTAAATCGACCGTGTATGACCCTAATTTTGCGTATCAAACAGTAACGGCACTTGAGTGACGCAAAATATCTCATTTTAGTGTTATCGTCGTTTTAAATTTTACAAAAATGATGAATTTATTTTTAGTTGCACATTGTCTCTATAGAACGCGCTAACTTCCGGCGTCTTGATACTTACGAAGAACGTAAAAACTTCACAGCAATTTGAATTATACCTCAGAAGTGGACAAATAAAGAAGAATTACGTAGCACGGGTGGAAGGAGAATTTCCAGAGTAAGTTATTATATTTATCCGTGGCAGCACGAGAAATCTTTGAACATGTGAATTAATCAAAAATTTCATAATATAATAATTGTTTTAATAGTTATGTTTTCTGGAAATCGTCTACAGAGACTGTCATACAAACGATTTAGCGCAGATTTTGTTACCCCAGGCTAGTTTTAGGCTTATATTGGGTTCACGTTGTTGAAGGATTCAAATGTGCCTGGGCGTGTGTTGGGTTAATGCGGTTCGACGAATAAGAAGCCTTTGGTTGTGTTTTGGGTTTACATGGCTGAAGGAATTAAATGCTGCTCGGTGTATATTGGGTTCATGTGGTTGGTGGAACCTTGCGTACTTGGGCGTGTTTTGGCTTCAGGTGTTTGTAGGAATCAAAACATCTATCGATGACAGTCTTTTGCATGTTAATGATTGTCAGATATGTGTCGTGCACAAGTCTGTATTTTAGTGTAATAGATTACTATGGTCATTTAGTCTGGTTACACTGGGATTTGCTCATTTGCAGCAACTGTGATATCATCAGATAAATGAGTATATAATGCAGGATGTTTAGAAATAAATATTGTTCTTTCTAATTTTAGTACGCCAGTTACATGTGACCAACCACTGGATGTTCTCGATCCCAAAATGGGTTTTTAGGGCTGTTGCAGACAAAGGAAAAGGAAAAGGAATGCTCAACAACGTTTGAGAAAATTAGTTACAATGGCAGAACGTCTGTTGTTAAATGTAAGCATGAATATACCGATTAAAAACACTGATATTGCTGTATACAGTACGCGGATGAAATGAGTGTCGCCTTTTGAGCAAGCATTTTTATAGTTAACAGCAAAACAAAATGTGTGCAGTCACTGACAAAAATAAATGCAAAGAGTTAGCGAAAAATTTGCAATTAAATAGTTCATCAGGTAATTATTTTTTTGCAAATTGTGAATTATTATTGTGACCAGCAGTAGTTAATTATGTTTTAATTTAATTGTCACCAAGCAGTCATATATTACAAAAATATAAGCGAATCGTGTTCAGCCTTTGCTAAGCTACAGATGAAAACACTTAAATTTGGGCAACAACTGCGGCTTGAAAGTATTTTCATATCTATGTTCACTATCATACGGAAGCGTTTCCTTTTAAGGCAAATCGGTTATTTACTGCAGATTGCTAACTTAATACGACTGTTTCGATACGGTTTGCCTGATTAGCTGGGTCGTGTATAAGAATTTATAAATAATAATAAAAAGTGCCAATGTAAATACCGGAAACGGTAAAAAATTGAAAACTTGTTATGACATCACAAAATACATTTTGTTTATAATACAAAACTAGAAATACATATGCTTTAAGGATGGTGATCAGGGATTGTCGTGGCGCAGTCTTTAGTTCCTGCACCTAACGCATCTCACTAGTAAAGCTCTTTCTTTCATCCTAAAATTTCTGGAGTACAGGTATGTAAGTTGTGCATACTTGTCGGTTAAAAGACCGGAAGAGTAAATGGCCAGGGTCCAGCTCGTACATTCAATACTCTGAAATTTCATATTAGGGTTTTTTTCCAGTAAATTTAATCCAACCTTACTCAAAGTTGCTTCTAGTATTTGCCATGTAAAATATAAATTAAAATGTTTATAACGTTATGGGTTCCGTTCTTGGTGGCCAAATACCTATCTCACCACCAACATGCCCACTCAAGTTGCTGCATAAAAACAGAGTACAGAACAGTAAAAGATGGTTCACTTATAAAAGTCAGGGAGGAGGAAAATTTAATTTCCCATAATATTTAAAATACTGGGTCTTGTTGTGCCTGCAATTACTGATGCGTGCTACTTATTAGCACCCACAAATTTTCAAATTACTGAGTAATTACTGTGTATTACGACTAGTATCCAAAAAATTATTCGGTGCATCGAACTCAACAGTTCTCTGATTATCAAATTTATGGGTCCTAACGGAGCACCCCCAAAATTTATGGGAAATTTCATCCTCCCCTACAGTTTTAAGGTGGGACGATCTACAACCATGTGCCATAAAGCTACAGTAAATAGTAGTCTTGGTAAGACTTACACTATAGAATACTTCATATTAGATTTGCTGAAAACTGAATTAAGAAAAAATATTTAGCTTCGCTGTGGAACGTCAAAATTTTAATCTGATCTAATATGGGACCCTTGGGAACGGGTCGGATTTTGGGTTATACACATTTCGTTTTTTAATTTTACCCTAATATTTATTGATTAGGTCCCCGGCGGCTCTGTTTTGACACTTTTTGTTCTTTTTGTTCTAAATTTCAACGCAGCGGAACCCATGAAGAATTAATCTTGCTGCTAAGTCTACAGGCATAAAAAGAAAATTAAATTTTAAACTTTTGAATAATATAACTGGGCTAATTTTTCCCTTTTCTCTTTGAGATTTTAAAGGTTCGGTTGATTCTAGGGTTTCTGCAGCATTTTCCTCACGAACTAAATTTTATGACGTTTTCTAAAAAGGGGAACTTAAAACTTTATGGCTGAAAAGCTTACTCTTAATATCACTAATAAATTAAAAAGGAAGTTTTACAAAAAATTCAATATTATAAAAACAAAAAACTACTGAACATATAATAGATGGCAAATTTTTAAAGTTTTTTACGACCAGAAAAAAAACAGAAAATTTGAATTGAAACAAGTACTGTTCTGACAGAAATAATAAACAAAACAGTTTCATTCAAACACTGAAAAGCAATCCCAGAAATAATACGCCAATAATTTCAAGCTGTTGTCAGAAAATAATTCTTAAAACTAAAGCATATTTTCAAGTAAGATTTCTGGTTCTGGAATATTATAACATTTCGGATTACCTGTTTTATGAAATACGCGCTACAACGGAATTTACCATATACGATGATTATGAGAGTTGTTCAAACAAGCTTAGTATTAGTTACAAAAATTGCACTAAAATACATAATCATAGAAATCTCGAAAATTTCCTTCTGTCGGTTATGGGGGAAATCAGTGATAAGAAGTAAAACAATGCATTGAAAAAGGAAATTTTTATGAGAAAAATACCATTATTATGGCTGTCCAAGTTTAATCATTTAGACATTATTTTAAAAATATAGACTGACGATTCAATTCAAAATTTAAATTGGTCTATTAAAATAGAGTTGTAGTACTGTATTCTTAAACAACTGAATCAGCTGGAAACAAAGTCCACGTGGCTTGTTTAAAAAGGAAATAACTGGCCTGATACAAAAACTCGGCAGTATATCACACTAACAAAACAGAATATTTATGTGCTCATCGAAAAATTTCTACATTCTAAACGAATTTTGGGGATAAAAATGAACCTCCAAAATCTCAGTCAAGATAAAAGTCCGTAATACAAAAAAACAGTTTGGTTTTAAACATAAAATTAAAGTCAAATTTTCGACTGTTACAAAAAAATCAAAATATTGTTGTCAAAACTACTTACTAGATACAGAAAATCTGTTCTTCAGCAGGGCTACGTCATCCAGACATAAATTGCGCTATTAGACCGAAATCTAGATGATTTTTTGTAAAAGCAGTCTCAGAAAAAAAGCGTTTAAAAAAAAGCTGCAAAAGTCTGATCCGGTAACGCACTAGCACAAAGCGGCTAGTAGGCCGCTTTTATGCTAATCTTCATATCATGGTCTCCAAGGACTAGATACATTGAACACTTGTAATAGGATTTTACTGGATAACCAGCCATTACCTGTATACTACCTCATGCGGTTTCAACCAATTTCAAATGGACAAGCGAGCCTTATGAATAATTTTATGTTTGGCAAGTGCACGATAGGTCATAAGCTAAGTGTTGGAGATCGGCAAACGCTAGGTAAAGAAGTCGAACTTTTTCTAACATTTCTAACATAAGACCACGCGAAAAGTGCTTAGATAGGTGTATTCCAATGCAGTTCAACGACAAAGATATACATTAAGGCAGAAATTTTAACGCATGAGAGGAAAAATGCGAAAAGAATTCATTTTATTGCTTCTTGTGATCTTGGGTATCTTTCGACAATGCAGGAAATTTTGGTATTGATGATACTGTGACCCCAAGGTCATTCACACAATCAGCAGATAAATTCGCAGATTTTCCTAGAAAGTACGACTGATAGGGTTATTGCTTCCGGGTACCCATTCTACGTTTTTATTAAAACAATGTTTAAACCATTTGCACACACCAATTATAAAACCCGGACAAATCTTTTTGCAAATTGGAAGATTCGTTCTTGGAGTAAATGAACAAAATATTTAGAATCATCCACAAAAAAAGTATCTTCGCTCGCTCGAAATCTTTAGGGGTCATTTTTGGCGAGTACTATACATATATATGTAGTAATATGAGAGTATATATAAGTTACATGCACCAAATATGTTGCGTTGGTGAAAAATATCCTGTATCCTATCTCTGTATTATTCGACAATTCTAAATTCTTTTAGCAAAATAACATCATGGAGGAGTCTTATCTCACATTTCGACACAACTATCCCAAATATCAAAACAACCAACCTGGCTATAAAGACGCTGGATTCGACTAAGCCTAAATTCTGCAAAACAGGCCCACTACAAATGATAAGAACCACAAAATAATGTACAGAGCGAAAGGTAACCTTGAGTAGAACTGAGTGATTAGTCAGCAAAATTTTTGACAGCGTTAAAAAAAACTCATCTTTAACTGTAACATTTAGTGAATTAATATCAAAGCCATAAAAGTAATACTGCAAAAGCGAAATGTATGAGTAGAGCAGTAAGCTGCCAGGCTATGATCTTTCTTTTAACACCGGTGTACAAAACGCTGTTAGAGAGCAGCCATTGCTATAGCCAATTCCAAATTCAAAATTTTCGCTCCACGACACAGAACAGCACTGATTACAAAGCTGTGTAGTTTATGTTCGCTGACGCAATACTCCACTGCTTTGTATACCACGTTTAATTTCTTTATCAACTCAACAATGGCACTTCATTCCGCATTTTTTCATTACTCTAAAATATTTTCGTGATATTAATAATACGTGTAAGGTCGCCAACATCACATGTCACGTGTAGCTTATAAAACACCAGTGATATTTTCGTTCTATAGTGAAATAAAAGTTTAAATGTCAAACCGTCATTAATAACGGTTTAATGTCAATAATCTAATATTTTGTTTCTTAACGGTTTAGAGTGCTTCGCCTAAAAGACTATTTTTTGTTTTCTAACGTGTTGGGTGGTTGAGTAACAGCAAACAACAGGTAATGACAGAAGGAGGGTCGTGATCTAAGAATTTCTAAGAAGTACCAGTAAATATTTTCAAGCACCGAATTAATGCTAGCGGCTCATTAGAATAATGTCAAAAACCACAAACAGTAAATGTCACACGCGCCCGCCAACGCGCCGTAAAACGTGTCTCATAATCTTATTACCGTAAACTGTCTATAAATCTATTAACCACGGGAAGCTCAAGAAATATCAAAAGTCAAAACCGTAAGTTTATCGGTCGCACCCATATTCCAGGGAAATAGGTTGCACATCAGCACTAAAAATAACTAGAATATCAATATCTAATTTGCCTTCAATATCAAATTTGGCTAAAAAACAACGTAGCTGGATAAAACGAAAGCATGTTGAATCATTCCAAGCTAAGATCAGTTTTGCAATATTAACATAAAGCGCAGCAATTGAGAATAAATCGGAGATTATTACTAGTTTACATCGTGTACCGGTTTGATAATAAATGCAGTTTCATAAGACATTGAATGTATAAACCCATGATTAAATATTTTAGTAATCTCATCCGTAACAAATAATGCGCTATGATGTGCAGATAATACTTGTTAGGAAAGTCACCAAAGAGTGACCTACAAACACGACAAGAACGCGACCTACAATTGGAACAATATATCTAGAGCGAGCAGTCTAGACTAATTGGCACGTAGTTAATCCCACTGAAACATTTAATACTATATTATAGTCGCCGTTAACAACAACATCTAATGCCATAAAGCAGATATGTGAAGCTTATCTGGTAAAACCTGATTATCTTTCGTTAACACAATGTCTTAACGAATTCGATGATAGTGTTACTATCCACTTAATCGGCACAATTTAATCGGATTGACTTGATAAATTCCTTTCTTTATATTTCCTTCAGGGAGAATTGTTTTGTAATTGTACAGTTTCACACACTGACATTTCAACCACTGATTTTCAGCCTCATGCTAACCTACAACGATGAAGCGACTCCAGCTGATAAAAATTTGAGTGCCTTGCATTTATTTCCACTACTGCGTAAGAGCGTTTACCTGGCAATAGTTTTCGTAAGCGAAGAACTTATTTTTGCATTGCAGCATCTATATAGGTGCTCGTCAATTTGTGCGGTCAATCATTTCCATTTTTGGCATACTTACCAAAATACGATATCGTTTTTGCAATCCTACTGTTGTTCAAAAGCTTCGCATGCACATTTTGGATGCGGCAGGCAAATTTTTGTACCACGTCTTGACAAATGACGTAACATTGTACTCACGGGGAACGTGGTCCTGAGCTTTAGTCTACACGTAATTTACAAACAGCACATCCTTTTAGAGCGCTAGAGATCGACAGGGTTCGGTTTAGATTTCCAGCGTGGACCACGACCGGCGCGGGCAGGAATTCGTGTTCTCGCGTGGTCAGGTCGGAAACTTTGTATCTCCATGTCTGTCGAATTTCAATACCACCAGGCCCGGTTAAGTGGATAGTACACTATCATCGAATTCGTTAAGACATTGTGTTTAACGAAAGATAATCAGGTTTTACCAGATAAGCTTCACATATCTGCTTTATGAGCCGTTAATGCTGTTAACGGCGCTTCATCTAGTATTAAATGTTTGGTGGATTTCAGTTCATGCCAACTAATTTCTTAGATCGCTCGCTTCTAATACTTTGTTCCAATTGTAGGTCGCGTTCTTGTCGTGTTTGTAGGTCACTCTTTCGCGACTTTCCTAACAGTATTATCTCACATCATAGCGCATTATTTGTCACGGATGAATATGACTAAAATATTTAATCATGGGTTTATACATCATTCAATGTCTTCTGAAACTCATTTATTATCAAACCGGTACCTGATGTTAAAACTAGAAATAATCTCCGATTTATTTCTTAATTGTTCTGCGCTTTATGTTAATATTGCAAAACTGATCTTAGCTTAAAATAGTTTTCACATGCTTTCGTTTTATCCAGCTACGTTGTTTTTTAGCCAAATTAGATATTGAAGGCAAATTAGATATTGAATCTGATCATTCTTCGTGCTGATGTTGCAACTATTTTCCCTGGAATAATACAACCCATGGATTTACGGTTTTGACTTTCTCATATTTTCTTAGACTTCCCATAGTTTAATAAGATTATGAGACAGTTTACGGTAATAAGATTATGAGACAGTTTACGGCACGTTGGCGGGCACGTGTGACATTTACTGTTTGTGGTTTTTGATGATTACTTAATGAGCCGCTAGCATTAATTCAGTGCTTGAAAATATTTATGGTATCTTAGACCTTGATCACCACCTCCTTCTGTCATTACCTGTTGTTTGCTGTACTAACCACCCAACACCATATAAGAAAACAAAAAATAGTCTTTTAGGCGACGCATCTAAACCGTTAAGAAACAAAATATTAGATTATTAACATTAAACCGTTATTAATGACGGTTTGACATTTAAACTTTTATTTCACTATAGAACGAAAATATCACTGGTGTTTTATAAGCTACACATGACATGTGATGTTGGCGACCTACACGTATTATTAATATCACGAAATATTTTAGAGTAATGAAAAAATGCGGAATGCAAGTTGCCATGTTGAGTTGATAAAAGTAAACGTGGTAATAGCAAGCAGTGGAGTATTGCGTCAGCGAACATAAACTACACAGCTTTGTAATCAGCTGTTCTGTGTTCGTGGACGAAAATTTTTGAATTTGGAATTGGCTATAGCAATGGCTGCTCTCTAACAGCGTTTTGTACACGGTGTTAAAAGAAGATCATAGCCTGCGCAGCTTATATCTACTCATACATTTCACTTTTGCAGTATCTAACTTTTTATGGCTTTGATATTAATTCACTAAATGTTACAGTTAAAATAAGTTTCTCCAACGCTGTCAAAAATTTTGCTGACTAATCACTCAGTTCTACTGAGGTTACCTTCGCTCTGTACATTATTTTGTGGTTCTTATCATTTGTAATTGGCCTGTTTTGCAGAATTTAGCTTCATTGCGAATCCAGCGTCTTTATAGCCAGGTTGGTTGTTTTGATACTTGGGATAGTTGTGTCGAAATGTCAACTAAGACTGTCCATGATGTTATTTTGTAAAAGAATTTAGAATTGTCGAATAATACAGAGATAGCCGATACGGATATTCACCAACGCAACATATTTGCGTGCATGTAACTTATATATACTCTCATATTACTACATATATATGTATAGTACTCGCCAAAAATAACCCTAAAGATTTCGAGCGAGCGAAGATACTTTTTGTGGATGATTCTGAAATATTTTGTTCATTTACTCCAAGAACTAATCTTCCAATTTGCAAAAAGATTTGTCCAGGTTTTATAATTGGTGTGTGCAAAATGGTTTAAACATTGTTTTAATAAAAACGTCAAATCATACCGGAAGCAATAACCCTTATTCAGTCGTACTTTCTAGGAAAATCTGCAATTTTATCTGCTGATTGTGTGAATGACCTTGGGGTCACAGTATCATCAATACCAAAATTCCCTGCTCATTGTTCGAAAGATACCAAGATCACAAGAAGCAATAAAATGAATTCTTTTCGCATTTTTCCTCTCATGCGTTAAAATTTCTGCCTTAATGTATATCTTTTTCGTTGAACTGCATTGGAATACACCTGATCTGAAGCACTTTTCGCGTGATCTTATGTTAGAAATGTTAGAAAAAGTTCGACGTCTGTTTACCTAGCGTTTGCCTGATCTCCAACACTTAGCTTATGACCTATCGTGCACTTGCCAAACATAAAATTATTCATAAGGCTCGCTTGTCCCATTTGAAATTGGTTGAAACCGCATGAGGTAGTATACAGGTAATGGCTGGTTATCCAGTAAAATCCTATTACAAGTGTTCAATGTTATCTAGTCCTTGAAGACCTTACTGATAGACAACTAGCATAAAAGCGGCCTACAGCCGCTTTGTGCTAGTGCGTTACCGGATCAGACTTTCGAGCTTTTTTTAAACGCTTCGTTTCCTAGACTGCTTTTACAAAAATCATCTAGCTTTGGGTATTAATAGCGCAATTTATGTCTGGATGACGTAGCCCTGCTGAAGAACAGATTTTCTGCACCATAATCAAGTAGTTTTGACAACCAATATTTCGTTTTTGTAACAGTCGAAAATTTGACTTTAATTTTATGTTTAAAACCAAACTGTTTTTGTATTACGGACTTCTATCTTCACTGAGGTATGGAGGGTCATTTTCATCCAAAATTCGTTTAGGAATGTACTGAAATTTTTCAATGAGCACATAAATATTCTGTTTTGTTAGTGTGATTATACTGCCAAGTTTTTGTATGCAGGCCAGTTATTTCCTTTTTAAACAAGCCACGTTTGTTGACATTGTTTCCAGCTGATTCAGTTGTTTAAGAATACAGTACTACAACTTTTATTTTTAATACAACCAATTTAAATTTTGGATTGAATTCGTCGTGCTATATTTTGAAAAAAATATCTCAACTAATAACCTTTGGACAGCCATAATAATGGTATTTCTCATAAAAATTTCCTTTTCCAATGCATTGTTTTACTTCTTATCACTAATTTCCCCCATAACCGACAGAAGGATTTCGAGATTTCTATGATTATGTATTTAGTGCCATTTTGTAACTAATACTAAGCTTGTTTTAACAACTCTCATAATCATCTTATATTGGTAAATTCGGTTGCGCGTATTTTCATAAAACAGGTAATCCGAAATGTTATAATATTCAGAACCAGCAAATCTTACTAAAATACTTTAGTTTTAAGAATTATTTTCTGACAACAGCTTGAAATATTGGCGTATTATTTCTGGGATTGCTTTTCAGCGTTTGAGTGAAACTGTTTTGTTTATTATTTCTGTCAGGACCGTACTTGTTTCAATTCAAATTTTCTGTTTTTTTTCTCCTGGTTGTAAAAAATAACTTTAAAAATTTGCCATCTATTTATATGTTCGGTTGCCTTTTGCTTTTATAATAAATTTTTTGAAAACTTCCTTTCTAAATTTATTTAGTGCTTTAAATTAAGCTTTTCAGCCATAAAGTTTTAAGTTCCCCTTTTAAACGTCATCAAATTTAGTTCGTTGAGGAAAAATGCTGCAAAATAACCCTGATCAACCGAACCTTTTAAAATCTAGAAGAGAAAAGGGAAAATTTAACCACATTATATTATTCAAAAGTTTAAAATTTTAAATTTCTTTTTACCGATGCCTGTAGAGCTCACTGACGATGCGCGGTAATCATTTGAATGTCATTAGATTCCGCTCGTTGAAATTTAGAACAAACGAAAAGAACAAAATATCAAAACAGACTACACCGTCGCAGCAGCAGATATATTTAATAGAATAGATATTAGGGTAAAATTAAAACAAAATGTGTATAACCCAATATAGACCCGTTACAAGGTCCCGTGTTGATCAGATTAAAATATTTAACATTCCACAGCGAAGCTAAATATTTTCTTAATTCAGTTTTGGCGAATCTAGTGAAGTATTCTATAGTGTAAGTCTTACCAAGACTACTATTTACTGTAGCTTTATGGCACATGGTTGTAGATCATCCACCTTAAAACTGTAGGGGAGGATAAAAAATTTCCCATAAATTTTGGGGGTGCTCCATAGGATCCATAAATTTGATAATTTCAGAGAACTGTTAAATTCGATGCACCCAATAATTTTTTGTGTACTGGTCGTAATACACAATAATTACCCAGTAATTTAAAAATTTGTGGGTGCTAATAAGTAGCACGCATCCAGTAATTTTGCAGGCACAATCAAGACCCAGTATTTTAAATATTATGGGACAAATTTTCCTCCTCCTTGAGTTTTAAAGTGGACCATCTATTACTGTTGTGTATCCGTTGCTGCCGCAACTTCAGTAAGCAACTGTGGTAGTAGAACTGTGTTTGGCCACCAATGAACGGAACCCATAACGTTATAAACATTTAATTTATATTTTACATGGCAAATACTAGAATGCAACTTTGAGTAAGGTTGGATTAAATTTACTGGAAAAAAACCCTAATATGAAATTTCAGAGTATTGAATATTACGAGCTGATGACCCTGGCCATTACTCTTCCGGTACTTAACCGCATGGCACAACTTACATACCTGTCCTCCAGAAATTTTAGGATGAAAGAAAGAGCTTTACTAGTGAGATGCGTTAGGTGCCGGACTCGAGCAGTCGCGCCACGACAATCCTGATCACATCCTTAAAGCCTATGTATTTCTAGTTTTGTATATAAACAAAATTCCTTTTGTGATGTCATAACAAGTTTCCAATTTTTTACCGCTTCCGGTATTTACATTGGCACTTTTTATTATTATTTATAAATTCTTATACCGACCCAGCTAATCAGGCAAACCATTATTCAAACAGTCGTTTTAAGCTTAGCAATCTGCAGTAAATTAACCGATTTGCCTTAGAAGAAACGCTTCCGTATGATAGTGAACATAGATATGAAAATACTTTCAAGCCGCAGTTGTTGCCCAAATTTAAGTGTTTTCATCTGTAGCTTAGCAAAGGCTGAACACGATTCGCTTATATTTTTGTAATATATGACTGCTTGGTGACAATTAAATTAAAACATAATTAACTACTGCTGGTCACAATAATAATTCACAATTTGCAAAAAAATAATAACCTGATGAACTATTTAATTGCGAATTTTTCGCTAACTATTTGCATTTATTTTTGTCAGTGACTGCACACATTTTGTTTTGCTGTTAACTATAAAAATGCTTGCTCGAAAGGCAACACTCATTTCATCCGCGTACTGTATACAGCAATATCAGTGTTTTTAATCGGTATTCATGCTTACATTTAACAACAGACGTCCTGCCATTGTAACTAATTTTCTCAAACGTTGTTGAGCATTCCTTTCCTTTTCCTTTGTCTGCAACAGCCTGGAGGCCCATTTTGGGATCGAGAACATCCAGTGGTTGGTCACATGTAACTGGCGTACTAAAATTAGAAAGAACAATATTTATTTCTAAACATCCTGCATTATATACTCATTTATCTGATGATATCACAGTTGCTACAAATGAGCAAATTGCAGTATCTAACCAGACTAAATGACAATAGTAATCTATTACACTAAAATACAGACTTGTGCACGACACATATCTGACAATCATTAACATGCAAAAGACTGTCATCGATAGATGTTTTGATTCCTACAAACACCTGAAGCCAAAACACGCCCAGGTACGCAAGGTTCCACCAACCACATGAACCCAATATACGCCGAGCAGCATTTAATTCCTTCAGCCATGTAAACCCAAAACACAACCAAAGGCTTCTTATTCGTCGAACCGCATTAACCCAACACACGCCCAGGCGCATTTGAATCCTTCAACAACGTGAACCCAATATAAGCCTAAAACTAGCCTGGGGTAACAAAATCTGCGCTAAATCGTTTGTATGACAGTCTCTGTCGACGATTTCCAGAAAACATAACTATTAAAACAATTATTATATTATGAAATTTTTGATTAATTCACATGTTCAAAGATTTCTCGTGCTGCCACGGATAAATATAATAACTTACTCTGGAAATTCTCCTTCCACCCGTGCTACGTAATTCTTCTTTATTTGTCCACTTCTGAGGTATAATTCAAATTGCTGTGAAGTTTTTACGTTCTTAGTAAGTATCAAGACACCGGAAGTTAGTCTATCGAGACGATGTGCAACTAAAAATAAATTCATCATTATTGTAACATTTAAAACGACGATAACACTAAAATGAGATATTTTACATCACTCAAGTGCCGTTACTGTTCGATACGCAAAATTAGGGTCATACACGGTCGATTTAGTGCTGTCGTGATTCAAGAGACAACGGCAGCTTGTCTTCGTATAAGCTAATTACAATACGCGCCAGAAATGACTGTTGCGTTTCAAGCGAGCAGAGAGCGAACATCAAGCGAGAAGCCGTCATTGTAGGTAGGCACTGTACTCCTTCACATAATAAGACAGATAAAGAATAGCAAACCAATACGTAAGTACAATGAAAATAGGTTTCTGTGAAAGATAATTCTTTGAAATTTCAAAGAATATTTCTTTGAATTTTAAAAGAATATCTGGTGATGCAAAATTCAAAGAAATTTCTTTTAAATTTCAAAGAATGTATTTTGAGTGTACTACAGTGCCAGATAGTATTGAAATTTGCACCAAGGTTTCTTAATAGGTCAGTACAATAAGAAATCAAACCCAAAATTGAGACCATAAATAAGTTAAAATAAATCGCAGTTTGTGCTAATCCATAATTATTCGCTCATTACTAAGAAAATTGCGCAGTTGAAGTATTATGCTCGTTGTTATAAAACAGATCAGGTCCATATTAAGTGTAATATCACCTTAAATAAGAAGCATTTTTTTGGTCAAAATGTTCTACTATAAACATATAATGTTGTCGCTTAAATGAAGTTGCTCAAAAAAACTATTTTTATAACACCAGATGTTAGTATGCCGGATTACGCTGTAACACACAGGTGGGGACTGGCTGATATTTTAAGGCCCAACCTTATCCGCCGCTGCGCGTTTCAGCTCCATGCCATAATTGAAATTTTAGCTTGGTCCACTAAGCATTAAAACTCTGCCCGGCCTGGTCGTCGTTTGAAACCGACTTCTAATACAAATAGGAAATGATTGTCATAAAATAATTTTAAATTTTTCACGATAGAGAGGCCAACAACGAGGTTCACTGCGCGCGCTGTTAAGTCGAGTAACGTGTATTGTATGCAACAGTTTGGTACACGTAATATATATTAATTCGTTCCATATTTCATCGTTGTATCATCCAAAAGATGCTGAGAAGATATTAAAGATGATGGATATATTTGAGTTTCTACCGAATTCTGATCAGACGCTTAGCCGGTTTCTCCGTTTAAAGTACAGTAAATAAGAGCTCCGTCAGCATTATTGGCATTCTGGAAGCGCTATTATATTACTTATATCTTTTTAGAACACATAAATTTTTTGCATATTAGTCTGTACGTAATCTACATGCATAAAATTCCGCATCTGCCATTTAGACGTTCGTCACGGTACATGTCCAATTCAGAAAATATTCAAAATCCGAGAGCTACAAGATATTCGTCCCGTCTTGTTAGTTTGTGTTGCAATGGGATGAAATAGATCACTGTGGAAACGTCAGCATTTTACAATCGTACATACCAAACCGTTGTATACTTGCTTGAAGCGCTAGTTGTATCGTACGAAAAAATCCTTAGCATTTTACCACGATGCATGGTGTACCACTGGATCCCCTCTCGAGTCACTCGTTGTGTCGCTCGAGAAGACGAAACTTCATTTTCTAATTGTTAGACCCTTAGACACCTCTCAAGCCACTCGTTGTTTCGCTCAAAAAGATTATACTTTGATACTTTACTGCAGTGCCGACTTTTCGAGCCGACTGCTGTTTCGCTCTGAAAGGCGAAAACTGCAGAATTTTACTAAGATGCACACTAGACAGTTGGGCGCTTGTTCAAAACACTCGTTCTTTCACTCAAAACGGTGAAAACTTTAGCATTTTACTGCGGTGCATGTTAGATCGTGGGATACTTGTCCGAGCAGTACGCACGGATGGTGAACATTTCAGGATATTACTATGGTGCGTGGAAACTCGTGTTACACTTGCTCGAGCCACTCGCTCCTTCGCTCGAAAAGCTGAAATGTTCAACATTTTAGCACGATGCATGGTAGACCATTGATTCCTCGCTCGAGTCACTTGTTATGTAGTTCGAAATTGCGAAAACTTCATCTAACTACTTGTTAAACCGTTACACACCTACTAAAACCACTTGTTGTTACGCTCGACAAGATGAAAATTTTATCCTTTTACTGCGTACGTGGGGCAGACAGTTTGACATTTGTTTGAGCTGACTGTTGTTTCGCGCAAAAAGAACAAAAAATTTGGAATGTTACTAAGGTGCACACTAGACATTTGGATAATAATTGTTCGAAACACTAGTTCTTTTGTTCGAAAAGGTGAAAACTTTGGCATTTTACTGCGGTGCATGATAGATCGTTGGATACTTCTTCTAGTAATTTACTGTTTCGCAGGACATGTGAAAACCAGCATATTACTTTGATGCGCGATAAACCGTCTTACTATGTTGCGTGGTAAACCGTCGGATACTTGCTCGAGCCACATGCTGCAGTGCTCGAAAAAGTGATATATACAGCATTTTATCATGCTGCGTGCTGGACCGATGTATAGTTATTTCGATCGACAAAGTTAAAGGCTCAGCATTTTGCAATACGTGCTATACCGTTGGATATGCACTAGTTCGAGTCACTAGTTATTTCGCTGGGAAAGATGAAAACTAAAGAATTTTACTAAGGTGCGCACTAGACCGGTGGATGCTTGCTAAAGTCAATCGTCCTTTCGCTCGAAATGGTGAAATCTACAGCATTTTACTGGCCTGTCCACAGCTCTCCGAAAAGTAGGGGGAACTTCGGGGGCCCCATGTTCATTCTCTGGGGAAAATTAAAAGTGGGGGATAAATTTGGCTTAAAAATACTAAACATCTCCATATTTTCATGCATTTTTACCACTATAAATGTATTTTCAAGCTAAAAACGATATTTTAGCATTATAAATAGTGCTAAATAATGTTTAAAAAACAATTTGCAAACAAAGAACATAAATTTTAAGACATAAAAGATTTTTGGAATTAGTTGAACATGGGGGTTTCGGCCGAGTGGGGTGGACATGGGGGAAATTCTCACGAATGTGGGGGGATTTGGAAAGTGGGGGTTCCCCCAACCCGCTCAGTGTGGGCAGGCCAGTTTTACTACGGAGCATGCTAGACCTTTCGATGCTTGTTCGAGCCACCGACTGTTTTAATCTAAAATGAGATAAATTCGGCATTTTACTACGGTGCATCATGATTTATTGGATACTTGTACGAGCAACACGTGGCTTCTCTCGAAAGGACGAAAACTTCGGCATTTTACTACGGCAGATGCTAGACCGTTGCGTAATTTCTTGGTCTTGTTTATTTAATAATAATTGTGTTCGACATTTCAGTTTCAAGGCTGCTCCAATATGACATACATAGCAATGTAGTGCGAATGAGGCAGGACATTAAAAGGTGCTATGCGCCAAAAAGTTATTATTGAGAAAAGTGAAAAAAACTGTTTCATTGGTTACTATACGTTATATTTAAGTGCCTTACTTTAGGGAGTGTGCAGCAAATCATTTTCGTTGCGCTGCGACATTCGTTGATATGTGCTAATTTATTAAAAAAAAATTGCGTCACATAGCGCTTTTTAATCCAATACAATACATTGCTTCGTACCAAAGAACGTTGTCACAAAAACACGTCAATTTTCATAAAGGAGCTACATATGTGCGTTATGCAAGCCCAAGTGCCATTACATTGCTGTGATTACAATTTAACTATTCTAGTCACAAACCAGCATCTTCATCGCAATATGCGTAAATCAGCGGCAATTAGCTGGGTACAAAACAATCTATCATTTTCTGGAATGAATCTTTGAGCTACAGCGACTACCCGAAGAACTCGGACGGTGCCGGTACATGGGACAATAACCCGAAACGTTACCAGGCAATATACCACACTTTGCCAGCGCACGTATTGGTAGTAGGGCTCAACTACTAGAAATGCATTTCCGTCTAGCCCAAAGGCCTTTGAGAAACAAAATCCGACAATAGACTATTTAGCTCCGTCAGTTTCCTGCTATGCGGTTTCACGCTTTCTTAAACTATGCCTTCAAAGTTCATTGCAACTTTCTTTCACGGTATATTTCTATTAGACTAGTATTAACACTTAACCTCTTTAGGGATGTACCTGGAATTAGCTCTCAAGCAACCCGACTCGATGAAAGCCATAACCGATAAAGATGTTCTTTCTATGGTTCTGTACCCGCTATGGGCTCCAGAATCCTGCGCAGTTGCAATCTCGCTAAATCATCCAGACAGTAGTAACGACGCGTTGTGTGTGTTAAACGCAGGGACGTAAGTTACGCGAGATGACGACCTGCACTTACTACGAATTCCTTGTTCAAGAGAAACAATTGCAAGTCTCCATTCCAACCACGAAGGAGTTTCAACCGGTTACCCGATTCTTCCATATATGGCTTTCAACACGTTGATTCCTTCAATGTGGCGCCCGCCGAGCATCTAATGGCATCATAGACCAGTTTTTACTCAATACCGCAGGGCTAGCACCCTTTGTCCCTCCAAGAAGTTCAATGAACAAACTAAATCCTTTTTCCCCTTTTAGTAGGCTAGAGCCTCGTTCCCTATCGTAATTAACCAGACAAATCGCTCCACCAACTAAGAACGGCTATACACCTCCTACCGCCGAATCAAGAAAGATATCTAAAATTGTTAGTCCTTACGGTGTCCTGGCCGGATTAGTTTCCCCGCGTTAACACAAACTAAGCCGCAGACACCACGCTTCATAGTGCGCTTCCATCAAGCCCTTTAATCTTATAGTCCCTTTAATAGTCAGAAGTAATTATCCATACTTCCCCCGGCCTTAGCGACCTGGGATAATCCAGACACCAAGTTAATTACGGGTTCACAACACTCACTGGATGAAGAACAATGAAAACCAGAAAAAATAGCCAATGTATTGTGGGACCACGGATCTAAGGAGTAGATGCCGCTACGACATTTATAACAGCAATAACCTATTAGTTTTTGCAGCAGGAATTACAGCGGCTGCTGGTACCAGACATGCCCTCCGATGGATCTTCGTTAAAGCTTTGGATGACGGGTCTCTTAGAGACGTCTCATGATTTTCCGTCTTTATCTACCTGTTCGGGGATTCCACAATTTGACCGCCTGCTGCTTTCCTTGGATGTAATAATCGCTTTTCCGGCTCCCTCTCCAAAATCGAATCCTTATTCTCGTCAACCGTTACAACAATGGTAGACGTGCAAACTATCATTGAAAATTGATAAAGCACACATTTTAAAGATATGCCGCCAGTTGAGGACGGTGCGATAGCCCGATTGGTTTTGTTCTAATAAAATGATCCTTCCGTGAAATCAAAACTTTGTCGTATTAGTGTTACCACAGGTATCGAAGTACAGTAAGGTCTAAAATAATACGGTTGTTCTAATGAGCTATTCGTGGTTTCTCATATCGGAATGTACTAAGAAATACATAAATTAGTACATATGACCATACAACCATATGACTACTGGCAGGAGCAACCAGGCATTTGCCTTCCTTCAGCCAGAACGCGGGGTTATTTCTCGGTTAGCCGTGTACACAGAGCCTTGTGACGTGTCTTCATCAATATTGCCTTTTCACGCATATGCCTTCCTTCAGCCATTGGAAATGGGCGTTCCTTTGGTTCGGTGTCCACTGCTCACTGCAACGTTCGGCCCCTTTCAGCACAACGCACTTGACCAAAATGCAACCAAGGATGGAAGTTGCCTTTTTCGGTGCCTTGAGGAGCCCCGCTTCTCCGATCCAAGACTGCCTTAGGCAAGCTCCAAGGCTCCTTCCGACAAGGGCATAACAGTATATTTTCTTCCACATTGTTTCGAAGATGTAGCTTCTGGTCTGGCTGCATGGCCGAAAGAACCCTGCTCCAAAGATGCAGCCTTAAGCAAGCTCCAAAGATCCACGAGTTCGTGCGGTGCGTGGAATTTACTACAGCTGCACAAAGCGCCAAGGTTTCAGAAACAACATATTTATTATAAAGCGGCTATATCATATTTTTAATTAGTATTTTGATGACTATTAATTGTGTGCATTCCGCACTATATGTCACAATGTTCTATTCGATGAACGTTTAAAGACATCCACCCAAAAAGTGTGATGTGCGGAATCTGGTAGGAAAACGCGGCCTCATCTTCATTAACGTGGCAAAATTTCTTTTAATTTGACATTCGACTGTCTTTTGGTAGTTGTGACGCCATGCCAAAAAGTTACCCGGAAATCTAAAAAATTCATGTTCGGTCCATTTTAGGACAAATTTGACCGGGTTTTGTTAAATAACTCGAGACAAAGAAGAGGCACAATTCTGTCCTACATCACAGACTCGATACATGCCGAACAGTACCATTTTACAAATAGAATTGTTGACATGATAGTGCACTATGGAAGCAACCATAAAAAAGAAGAAAATGCAATTGCACTGAACAATATTTAAAACAAGGCATTTGGTGGCATCTGGATAATAGTAACCAAAGCAGATTAAATCAGACACTCCCTGGCCCACGGCAAATGCAAAACAGGTCTCAAAAAGATCTTTATAGCTTCATCACGATACACACAGTGTCTTTTCGGTAAGCGAGAGAACAAGTTGTTCGTTGTTTCTTTCAATTGTTAAATTGCTGTTCGAAACAATTTTTTTTCATGAAGCAATTTGGACATACTAATAAGGTATCACGTCAACTGGGCGCGCGACAAGTCGCAGATCCTTGAGCTTGTAAAATACTAATAGCAATACAACATTTGAATACTTCACGGCACTTGGAAATTCGTCGGCCTTTGCAGCTTTTTACAATAAGTGCAGATGCAGAAGTGTACATTAACCCGTTGCCCATTAATCGTTAATAATGCTAATAATTATTCGCTGCTGTTCTAGTAACCGGAACCAATTATAATAGTTTGGGCCTTTTTCGTCGTATGACCAATTAATTAGTGCTTACCGTAATTTTAAGTCAGTGCAACACGCCAATACATTCCATAGTCATAGCATTGACCTGCTGAGCACTGACCTAAAATTTTTTTTTCATTTACTACAATTACAAACAAATATAGCACAAACGACAAAAACAAACTGTTACACTGAAACATTTAAGTATTTAATAAACTATTAAAATGTGCAGATTATTACAATAAGACAATCAGCTTGCATATACTGTGTTCAACCATTAGCGACATACTAGGGAAAAATAAACTACAAACTATTGCTCTGCCTAGCCATGATTTTACATGCCAAGGTTATGTGCAATGCCGCGCAAGTATCGCAAGATGCTGGTATCTGTTGCATTATGTTCTTCAGTCCAAGCCAAAACTAGTTCACGTATGTTTTTATCATTGGTAACGTATTGCGGTCGACGGGATGGCCCCGGATTGGCAGCTATATTTTCTTCTATGCGTTCGTCTACAGTCCGCTGTTCAGCTTTCAATGCATTGATGAATAACCATATAGAAGGATGATGAATTTCGATGGCGCTTGAAAACCGACGCTGCCAGCCTTCAACACTGTTGTTTGTGCGTGGCAAGCCGTTTAATATGCGGTCATGGCAGTTCCATACTGCAACATCGAATGTCGCAGGTCGTCGTACGTTCGCAAAATAACGCCCCGGAAACGTTGACTCGAAGTAATCAGCAACGTCGACCGCATGCAACGGAAAGTCTGTCATCACAGCATTAAACCCGTCAACCACTTTGGCAGTCGGTAAAGTTGCCAACGCCGTCAATGTCCGCAGTCGCAGCGCAAAGTCAGGATTTGTCGAGTACTCTACTTTATGCCCACATTCAACTATTTTCCGGTAAACGCACTGACCCAGATGAAACAAACATCCGTGAATTTGAGCTGTTGGGAAAAACTGTTGAAACGCGTTCATTGCTTCTGAATATATTTTTAGCAATTAAGTTAATATTTATGCTCGCATATCTGTGCAATATTGATAATTTCTAATTTGCTATCGCTCAACCTATCGCCCAGCCAAGAGGTATTGGCCTGTTACACTGACTTAAAATTACGGTAAGCACTAATTAATTGGTCATACGACGAAAAAGGCCCAAACTATTATAATTGGTTCCGGTTACTAGAACAGCAGCGAATAATTATTAGCATTATTAACGATTAATGGGCAAGTTAATTGTTAATTATTTGGCGATTAATGCCCAGTTGTCGCGCGCCCAGTTGTCGCGCGCCCAGTTGTCGCGCGCCCAATTGACGCAGACCCACTAATAATTTTTTCGACGTTCGTTCGAAAGAACTTCTTCGTGTGAAACCCGACGATATTTTTACGAAGACAGTAACTTACTGATGAAAGATATTGCTCTTATGCTCACCGAGTATGCTGACCGATCCGGCCCCGCCACTATTTCGTAGTCAAGATCGTCGAGGCAATATCATTGGGGCCCAGAAGAAAGCAGCTTCGTTGATAGCTGCTGCTTGACATCAGAATGTCTGAAAGAAGACTTGCAGCCAGTAGACCCGGTGTCAAGCTGCCGGAAGAGCACCAGAGTCATGCATAATAGTTTTGAATGATGCGGTGGCGTCTGCAGCGACAACGTGTCCCGGCAGGGAGCTCCAGTGTGGAACAATTCGAACAGCAAATGGGTGGGCTCGGTAGTTACGGTTAGGAATCCTAACGACACGCAGGCAAAGATAGTGGTGGCGCAATCCAGCATCAGGAGCCAATTCGAACAATGTCGACTAATCGAAATCTATGAGGCCATGCAGGAGTTTATAGGTTAGTATAAGATCGGCACGCAAGCGACGAGTTTGACGTGACTGCATTCCGAGGTATTGTAGTCTTTCCTCATATGTGTGGTTGCGAAGAGTATATAGAAAGGAGGTGGCTCGCCGGTAGACTCCTTCAATACCAAAAATGTCTCTTTGGTAACAAGGATTCCAGGCGCATGAAGCATACTCGACAATTGGTCGTACCAACGCAAACTATAGCAGTAGTAAAACGTCTTTATTCCAGTACTAGAGCGAACGCCGAAGAACGCCAAGCATTTTGTTTGCTGCTTTGACTATATGGCCACAATGTTCAGAAACCTTCGGATTTGACGAATCGATCACGCTGAGGTCGCTACAAGTTTCTACGATAGGAGTTATTCCGTTGATTGAATAATCATGACGGTGGTTCAGCAACGCTACATGCAGAGCAGCAAATTTATCAACGTTGACATCAAACAGCCACCTCGAGGCATATTCCGTGACACTATCCAAATAGCTTTGCACATCCGAAGCGTCAATGTCATCGTATTTTTGTGGATACGTCGAACTAGTTTAGTGTCATCAGCAAACTTCATAACCTTGGAGGAGACATATTCGTCAAGATCATTAATGTAGTATAGAAAATGTATTGGCCCAATGACGGAACCTTGGGGCACACCGGAGGAAGTTGCACTGGATGATGATAAACTACCGCTGACGCTGACTACTTGAGAGCGATGATTCAAAAACTCAGCAATCCATGTGTAAATCGCCGTGGACACCGTAGCCACGGTGTTTTGTTAACAGACGCTGATGAGGCACCCGATCAAATGCCTTGCGCAAATCCAAATAGATGACATCCGCCGAATCACTTGCGTCCACTATTCTGGAGAGCGAATCCAAGAAGTCTACTAATTGCAATTCACAGGAGCGTCCCTGCATAAATTCGAACTGTAAGTGTCGCCACAAGAGGTTTCTTGTTGCATGAGTATAGAGGGCTGCAGCGACAATCCGCTCCATTGGCTTGGAAACGTTTGATGTAAGGCTTATTGGCCGGTAATTTGACGGATCTGCTCTACTTTTTGAATTGTGTATGCGACATACTACGGCATGCTTCCAAACGGGCGGAATACTTCCGGTATTCACAGATGTAGTGAACATTCGAGAGAGCGGTCCGCCGAGATTCTTTGCATTGCACAAGGAGTTTTGCTGGAATATTGTCGGAACAGGTGGCGGAAGCAGGATTAACCTTCGATTACTGACGCCTCCGTGAAGGAAACTGTCTCTATTGGCGGCTCAACCTGGCGGATGAAAACAGGCAACGCCGACGTGTTCAGGGCCTCGGCACATTCATTGTCAGATGCATACATACTGGCGTCACCTCTAATTAGCGGACCGACACGCGGTTTAATTCGATTTTGGCAATGTACATATTGCCAAAAGCACTCTTGATCATGTTTAATGTTCTCGGCCAATTTTCTCTCAAATGACATAATTTCCATGTAGGACTGCTCTTTGACAATATGACTGCGCTGCTGGTACATAGCCCACGCACGAAGAGTACCCAAACGCCGGCAACGGCGGCAGGCATTACGTTGTTGACGGATGACCTGCTCTTCTGATCGGTTCATCCATGGCAAGGGACGACTCGTCTTGAAACCAATTCAGCGTTCCGGCGAACAACAAGCAATAATATAGCAGACAGAGTTCTGAAATCATTCCCAGTCAAGATGGACATCGTTACTACTGGATTCCAGAGCTGCTTTAAGCATATCATTTGCCCTGACCTAATCTGTGCGCCAAAGATTATACAACTTCAATGGAGTTTGATGCGGTGGGTTGTCAATATAGAGCGTCAACACGAAGTTAACACTGAAATGATCGGAAGTGCCGATACCGGCGTCAACGGAGAGGTCGGGACCATATCGGGATCATTGGGGAACATTAAATCTAAAATGATAGACCGACGTGTGGCTAAATCAACATGCTGGAGAAGGGATGCATCCTGGATAACGTTCATGAAATCATCACATTTGGTGGGCCAAAAAAAGTTAATCTAGTCAACCTGAGGATAGTTGAAGTCGCCTATCAAAAGGAAGTATGTGTAGTTATGCTCAAGGAGGGCGCGTAAATATAGAAGGAACGCTGCATCCTGGGCTCTGCTATTTGAAGGTGATCGGTAACCGCAGATTACAAGCAATGAATCAAGCCGACGGAGCAACAATTCCTACAGGAGGTGGCAAATTATCAATGAAGATTGAGTTGGATTTAAATAAATAGCGATATAGGGCACTGAGATCTGCATGGCTGTTAACATAATTACTTAACAAATGTCTTTTGCTTATAATACTTCGTGCATTAAATAAAGTACATTTGACACTATGCAAATTATCAAGAAAACTAATATTAGCCAAATTTCTATTTACATAATCATGAATTAAATAAACATCGTTAATATTATCACAGAGTTTTTCAGGATAACCATCAGTAAATTTATAAGTTGACCCATAATCAGTTGTATTTATTATGCCTGGTTCGCGTTGCCTAAAAATTATTGGTTATTGTCCAAGTTGCAGAATTGACGACAGAAACATTATCTGACCTGTTATTGTTGCCCGACAGATCTCCATTGTCCTGAATATCCGATGTTTGGGAGGAGCTAGCAGCCAAGTTAAAAACATCATTGCCGTTTGGGGCATTAATAGCGGTTGTATCAGTATCAAAGTTTGCTAACCTGTTTTGACTACCAGATCGAAGATCGATGTGTACTCATGATAGACCCACAACGGAAGAAACATGGGTTGATAGATCACGATAGGTGCCACGTTCCAAATCTACTGAGTTATGCTGGTTACGACACAAATTACCTGAATGGCCAGCGTTTGATTTATCAAATGATACAATTCTACGGTTAATAGCCACATTTTTACCTTTGGATCGTTGATCACCAAGCGATTTTAACAGCGCCCGCTCTGCGTCAATTTGAGTTTTAGTGAGATCCCGTTTTAATCCCACTTTGCTGAACGCACTACCCTTTAGATACTTAGCATTTGCTAAAACCAAATCACGTTCAGCTTCACTAAATAGAACAGCCTTTAAAGGACGCTCTTTACCTGATTTCTTCTGCCCAATTCGAAGTACGGTTTCCATGCGGTAATCAGATGATGACAACTTGAGGATTTTCATTATTGTGATGACTTTGTTGATATCATCTTGCTTTTGATTTTCAGCTGTTGATTCAGGAAGGCGAAAAATCATGAAGTTTGTCTTCCGGAAGTTGATCTCATCAATTTCGTTGACGATCTGGATCGCCGACATTGTAGGAGTCTCGGACTTCTGCTGTGATTCCATTAATTTCACTCGTTTGGTTAAATCGTCCACCTTGGATTCCATTGCCCAGATGCCTTCGAAGAGCCAGTCGAACTGTGGACCACAGTGTGAACAAGTGCATTGGATACTATTAGACAGTTTAAGCAGTTACTTCACCGCCGCAGTGGTAATACCGGCACAGGCACAGTGAAACGTTCGACAATATTTGCATGTTATGACAAAATCTCCATTATATTGATTAATAATCCGAGTCTCACATTTAGGATCATAGCATTCGATTTCATCATTTAAATCAACACTACGACGAGTAACTCTATCATTCATTATGCAGTATATAAATGTATAACCCTGAATGCAATTGGGTTAAAACCTGCAGTAGTACTCGTCATAAAAATGACCTTGGCTCACAAAATGTTTGTAGAAAATGACATTTATTTAGAATTCAAAGATTTTAGGAATTTCTTCCTTGACACAGACTTAGCAGCTGTTCATGGACTGGATCTCCAAGCTGGAAATCGCTTCCCGCGGGAGTAGACTTTTACCCACGGAGCAAATTTGGCCCTCCCTCACCATGAGCCTCTTGGCACATTTGTGTTCCCCAAGAGAAAAATTGCGAAAATTTCAGTACAAATTTCAGCTTTTTGAGCACATTTTCGACCCCTCGCCGCCCCGCTTTCGAGCCACGCACCTTTTCAGTACTTTCAAACAAGCCACACAAATACGTCAATTTTTTCTTTTCAGCAATTTAAGAAACAATCATGGCTTACGCCCATCAAAGCATAACAGCTAAACGTACTTCCAAGATTATCGTATCCGTATTCGTATTTTAATATTGAAAATATAGTATTGTACCGGTATCTTCCACACGGATGAACCTAGTGAACGAAAATATTAAACTATTATCATGACGAATCATGTTACTTGCAAATTTCAATTGTAAACAAACATATGCAACACTATTTAAAATATGGTATTAAATGGTTTATCTGTTTTTCTGAAAATGTAATCGATGCGCTTTGGCCTCATGAAATATATGCAAAACACTGGCTCGGAACGATCAATACAGCAGGGTAAATGCGCTCGAATATAATGATAGTCTATTATTCAGCTCATACATCGTTCGAGTTAGCTGCCCACAAATACCAATTATAAGCCCACAGTGTCATAAAATTGCAGCTTTGAAACCAATATCTGAATATTCACATTGTTTAGTCGCGTGTACGGTATACCATATCAGTGCATATCAGCGGCGACTGCAATAACTATGTAGCTAATAACGAAGCTGTTTTATGCGTCTTCCGCAGCAAACGTCCTCTTCTAAAAGTACTGGTGTGTAGTATCACTAACTTCGTTGCTAGTTAATAGTGTTTATAATGTAACAAATCAGCGATGATACTGTTACGGATAGAAATAAAATCAAATTTCTGAATAATTCGCCAACAACAGTTCGGTTCAGATAAGATTTGCTTTCGATGTTTGTAGTTGAAACGCTATTTTATTGCAATGTTCAAGTCAATGAATGCAGATTGAGCTTTATAACGTCAATGCTAATACGATTTTTACACGATTATTTTCAAAAACCTTAACAAGACACTATAATCATACCACCAGAATGCAAAATAACTTTATGCGTAGGATTTAAGTACGTTCAAAGAATTCAACAAAATACCTAAACCACTCATAGATACAATGTAATGATTAAAAGAATTATGTTACATACCAGAAACTATAGCCAAAAATATCACTTTTAAATTATTTCGAGAGTCTAGTACCAGCAAAGCGGACTACAGTTCTTACACAATTAACCGCTGTTCGCGCGCAACTTGCTCGTAGGAAAATAAAATTTGATTTTGTAATTTAATAGTTTTTGTCAGCTCGCTACTCGCTCGCAAGGAGACAGTGAATTGCGGCGAGTACTGTAGATTATTCGTCAGGAGCGTTGGGTTCATCGTCACTTACCTTATTGGCGAGTCACTTCTAAGCATGAGCAATACTTAAATACATCGCAATGGATACCTAAACCCCTTTAATGTATATCACTCATAGTTCCTTTCACCTTAGGTCAAATCCTACAAGTAATAATTGTAACAATACTGAAGATAACAGCAACATTTAGTCTAATTCTGACCCGCAAAATGTTTCGAAACCATATCTAAAATTGGGATGAAGTTAATAGTACCCGCCTATTGCATGAACGCCGAGCGAAAACTTACATCCTGATATAAATAGAACAATATATCATGATGTAGTAAAAATGATCCCAGTAAAACATACACGCATTTCCGTGCGAAATAAAGTTTTTGTCTATTGGGTTTTCAAATGGACCCTTAGGACCCCGAATACACCAAATTGATCATATCTCCTTAGCCGCTGGAGCGATTAGGCTAATTTTAGGCTCATTTTGTTGAGAATGCAAACCTCTATATAGCTATATAAGCTGCGTTGCTATTGACTGCACCTGTCGAGCAGGGTTGGGTAAAGATGGTTTATACATGGGCACTTGGGACCCCGAAAACACCAAATTGGACATATCTCCTCAACCACTAGAGCGATTCGGCTAAGATTGGGCTCATTTTGTTCAGAGAACAAAGCTCTATATAGCTATATGTGGTGCTCTACTATTTGCGTGCACCTGCATAGTAAGTTTGGATGAATATATTATATAAGGAGACCTAATAAGTATATAAGAATTGAACTGATGAGGCTAGTAGATAAATAAGGCTGGTTTTACCCCCTCCCCCACATATGTGGTGGGGAAAGTGGGGTGACAGATGTATATATATACTTGGTTCAGTTGCTATGTTAACGCACTAGTAATTCCAGTTTTCATGGAACTATATATATATTGCGAGTCGCTGAATAATGTATACCCCACACAAATAATCACATGTGGGGTATATATATTTCGGTTGCGACCTATTCTTAAAGATGTTTATAACCCCACACGTATTTGAAAAACATGGTTCATCAGGGGATGGATCATATTTTTATGTTTCACAATATAAAATTATTAAATTAATTAATAAAGCTATTAACAAACCTGATAAAACCATTATTGGTAATAATAACCGGGTGGTGGTGGAAAGACGGTTTGAAAACATTATAGGAAACTCTCGCGAATCTGGAGATACTGATCGAATCCGGGTTGTGATGGATAAGCGTCGCAATGTCATCATTACTGCATATCCTGTGGGATGAATTTCACTTATGTGGGGTTGATATATGACTTGTGTGGGGGCTGCATTTCACTAGTGTGGGGCATGTGGGGTTGACATATGATGCTGTTTTGACAGATGGTGTAGATGGTTATTTAACGAAGACTTCACTGGTTTTGGTTTCACTTTTCAAGTTTGTTTTTTACACTCACTTTGTTATGGCTTTCACACAGTCTGTTGGTAATTCGGATTCACTCAATGTATTGGTCGACGACGACATGTTCAACGACGATACGCTGTTCAACGATGCGCTGCTCAACGGCGACAATCCGTTGTTCAACGGCGATGCGTTATTCAACGAGGACAATCTGCTGTTCAACGATTCGCCGTTCAATGGTGACGATGCGCTGCTCAATACGACGGGTAGCAAGGGCAGCGATTCGCTTTTCAACGTCAGCGACGGTGGTAACGGTCCAACAACCAACGATGCCGTTGAAGATCAACTCGACAACGACCTCGATCGACGAGCGGACGCGCAACGGCTGGCGGATATGGTCTACGAGCGGATTGATTTCGATCGTTGCGAAGATCCGCACCTGACCATAGAAAACGAATTCTGGAGTGTCCTCTGTTCGATCATCTACATCGATGTGAAGCAGGTGCAGAAGCTGGTTTGGGATCGCATCTTCCAGCGAATTCAGTTCCAAGAATTACAACAAGCTGAACGAGTGCTCGAGAAGCTCCATAAACAGTACAAAGACGAATGCCACGCATGTTATTACGAGGATCCTGGGCAACGTCTTCACGCTCAAGCTGGTGGCTGCATGCATTCTGCGCGATACTGCAAGCACGACATTAAAGATGCTTGTAAAATGATAAACATTGAATACAATGAAAAGTTGTACAATATTATTCGTGAAAAATTGAGTTGTTATAACTATATGTATTAATGTTATATTTTTTCTTAATAAAGTGCTAAAACTGAAACATTCTAAGCAGGTAAACTTCGATACTTGCTCAGCATGTCCCAGCTACACTGATTGGAACCTCTGTTCCCTGTATACCGCCACATAAGTTGAAATATCAAAATTACGATGTTTGAAAAAACGTTTCAGCCGGACCAAGGGCCTCATCAGACGGTTATAGGCTACCGTTACGTTTTTTCATTTTATTTAATACAAACAATGATAAATTACACAATCAATTACAATTTATACATTGTACAATATCACAGTTATATTCAACAACAATGCAGGGATATATCAACGACAGTTTATACATTGAATGTTCAAATGATTGTCCTTTCTTCATTTCTCACTTCACAAAGTCCGCAGCTGTGAGCACCGCTGTACGTTTTCGTATTAGCGCCATCAGCGTTTCTTCTTCCTGCGAACATCCATCTATGAAGTCACCACTAGCCTCACACTCACGATAAAATTCATCCACCTTTGACTGCCAATACGCAATCTCATCATGAAGATAATTATCCATCGTAAGCTTGAAGAATGTTGATTCCAACGTATCGTTGACGAAGTACTTTATCCAAATCATACGTTGCTAGATGCTTCATAAATCTAGCTCCCATGTAGCAATTACTAAATGTGTATCCACGATACATACCAACAGCTCAGTATCAATCCGTAATGGTATGGTATTGATAGGTTGTTGAATATATGTTCAAAGACATCAAAGAGATATACCATTTTCGAGCTCCATTTAAGGTTTTTGCGGTGGTTTGAGATGAACGTTGAAATGTAGGTTGGATAAAGATTTATTTATCCAAATTATATCATAGCCTTTTGCAAGATTCCACTTTTCGATTGACCCATTTGTCCAATCATCGTAGCACAGAGTTTTGTTTTCTTGCTTTGACGGGTTGTTATTTAAGCATAATAAAACACTTTCAACAATAGTAGCTATAAATAGTGCACAACATAATAAAATTATGCGTTTATCCATGGTTGTTAAACAATGGGATTCATTGTATAAAATTGTGCAAAAATTGCAACGTTAACTTGTCAAAACGAAGTATATGAAAACTCCAGTGCTGCTTCTGACTCTCCCGTTCACCAAAACAAACGTAGATGATAACAACAACAAAAAAGCAAAACCCACTATAAAAGCAAGAAGCTACATCAGTTTTAAACATATGAAAGTCAGATCGTTGCCATCGCGATCTGTACAGCATGTACAAATCACCGCCGTTCAAATCGAGTTGGCGTGAAGAATCAATTCATCGAGCCATTCGGCGCGACACTCCCGGCCGACATATAATCCAGGTCCCTGAGCCCATTTTCGCTTTTGAGGCCGCTTGGGGGAAGCATAGCGTTCCGTTGACATATGATAGGCAAAACCACGTAGACGAGGCACACGATCGCAAAACGCGGACCACAAAACACGAATTCCAGACGGACCGAGATGGAAGCCATCTGCGCGGTTCATCACAAGATATTTTTGGTTGAACTGTCCGTTTTCCACAAATGGAGCACCCCTGTTGGCTGTCCAATTGATGAATGGGATGGAATTGGACTCCATAACCTGTGCCATTGTATCATTGAACCGAGCGACTCCCTTGGCCCCGGGTAAGGGAATGGCTCCACTAAACAGCAAATAACGTCCTTGTGCAATCGATTTGAGTTCATTAATGAACCCTTGTAATTCGGCAAGCTCCTGTCGCTGAATTTTGTTGGACCTTTTCACACCGCAGTTTACGATGATGATTCCGAACTGGGGAATATGATAACCACGGGCAGCATCGATCAGAACTGAAAATGTTGCACCGGAGATTGCTCGCACTACACCGCATTCCACGTGATTGACGTTGCGAAAAATTGAATCGGACAACAGCAAAACGGATTTCCGAAATGGAAACCGAGGAGAGACGGACACATTGTCGACTCCCAACAGATTACCGAGACCCCAGGTGGGGCGAGCTTGGTTGAACAGAGAACGGTAAGCCCTGGCTAAGGCTTTGCCGTATAAATTGAAACCCGGACGATCCAGTGCTTCCTCAGCTCGACCTTTTCTTAACCCACACGACCAAACAAGCTCAAACCCACCCGAACATACAACAAAAATAGGGATTTTTCCGTCTAATGCCAATAGCGTGTCCATAAAACGTGCTCGAAACTCGCTGTCGGGCAATTTTAGCTGGTCGATCATAATGTCAGCATATATTATTTCACCCTCCGAGACCCAAGAAGCGGTAAGTCCATGATTTACCTCCACCCAATTATAGCACGAAGACGGTTGAGTGCGGGTTCCGCGACTGCTGATAAAGCGATTGGCAAGATCGTTGTCGCCGTTGGCTTTCAGCAAAATATACCACCGAGCTTGCTCAATAGAGGTTGCCTGAGCATCCCCTAATTGTAAAGCATTGTATTTGTAGAAGCGAGAAAGAGGGTTCGAGCTGTCGACGTAAACATGACAGCTCATGACTTTCCTGTAAATGCAAAAATATTATTGTTCAGTGAATGCAAACATATAATTGGGAACCATGTCCACGATATGGAAAGGGATACCCGTTTCGACGTTTTAGATCGATTCAGATTCGGAGTCTGTGTGAATGTAATTAGACCACAAATTTTTAGCACGTTGAGCAGCGGCTCTACGAGGTCGTTTTTCACTTTCGATGTGTGATTGGTTATTACCTAGATTGTCACAGGTATACCCTAAACCTATTTCTAATGGATACAGTAGCTTAATAGGCCTTTTCAGGCGCCTGCCCGTAGGAAGCTGCAAAGATACCGAGCGAACGTGACCGTCTTTACTTTCGTGCAGGGTTAAGATTTTACCTAGCTTCCAAGAACACCTAGGGACATTGTTCTCTTTGACCAAAACCACTGAGCGCAACTTCGGAGACAGTAAACTTGTGTTTCGTTGAGCGTTTCGATTAGAAAACTCTCGCAGGCTCAGGAGGTATTGGTTGCGCCACGTACTCCAAAACTGCTGCACAATTGCTTGTAGACGCTTCCATTTGCGTACCAAAGTGTCCTGACGAATTTGAGTCGCTCGGAAATCGTTATTTTCTGGCGAAACTGGTAACGGTTTAAGCGACCCTTTTTTCAAAAAATGTTCAGGAGATAACGTTAGAGGATTCATTTCTGAATCCACGTGAACGATTGGCCTAGAATTAAGAATTCCTGCGATCTCATAAGCAATAGTACGGAGCTCAGACGGCGTAGCCAAAATGTTTTGAAGGGATTTTTGGAGCGATCGCTTAACAAGGCCAACTAAACGTTCGTAGAAGCCCCCCATCCAGGGGGCCATTTCAACGATGAAATCCCACTTGATCCCCTGGGAACTGGCGAAGTCCTGGACCACATCATTATTGACAGTACTACTCCACAAAGTTTGTAATACCCTTTCGGCTCGATGAAATTGAGTAGCGTTGTCAGAAACGATAAGTGAAGGCACTCCGAAAATTGAAATGAAGCGACGTAGACACAGTAGGAATTCTTCAGTTCCGAGATCCTCCACAACTTCCAGATGAATTGCTCGAACAACCATGCAGGTAAAAAGGCATATCCAGACCTTGCGAGTAGTGCCATCTGCATTCCTGACAAATAGAGGACCCATATAGTCTAGTCCTGTATTGGAAAACGGCGGGGCATCCGAAACTCGAGAAGAAGGCAAAGGCGGCATAGCTGGAGCTCGAAACGGACCGCCTTCAATCCTTTTGCAGGTACGACATTCGTGTATTACCTTACGAACAACACTCCGACCATGGACAACCCAGAACGACCGTCGAAGAACAGCGAGTGTTTGGGCAACACCGGCATGCAGCAACCGGGTATGACAACTGGCAATTACAAGACGAGTGAAAGGCGACGATTTTGGAAGCAAAAGAGGATATTTTGTATCATAATCCAAATTTGCATTTTGAATTCTCCCACCCCAACGAAGGAGACCGTCACGATCCCGAAAGAGATTCAGTTGTCTGCCAATACCTTTGGACCATACAGCACCCTGATACGAAACCAATTCGGGGTAGCTTTCCAATTGTGATCTGCGCACCCAACTTTTCCAGGCCGCGTTTATTTCGCAGGCATCTAAAGGACCCCTCTTTCGTTCGCTGGCAGAACAACGAATATTGTGAATGAATCTGAAGACGAATGAAGTGCACCGGAGCAGCTTAATCAACGACGAAAAACGAGATATGTTGATCAGGTATGAATCGGCCGCCCCTATGTTACTACCTTGCGTAACCAGGATTTCTCCATCGATTGGTATCACTTCTGTACTATCATCATGAGGCCAACTGTCTGCGGGAGCTGACAGCCAGGGAGGCCCTTTCCACCAATGTTTCGCACTTAGTAATGAATAGGCATTGCAACCTCGGGAAGGAAGATCTGCGGGATTATCCGAGGACGATACGAAACGAAAGCAAACATCTGAATGCTTGCGAATTTCCTTCAGTCGATTCCCAACAAACTTCGAAGACACCTGCGACCGTTTGATCCAATGAAGTGAGCACTGAGAGTCTGTCCACATGACCTTGTTGAAAACACAGCATAACAACTGTTGTTCGACAAAACTAAGTAACCGGAGACCAATCACTACTGCAATTAGCTCAAGCCTCGGAATTGTTTGCTGGTTTTGCAGCGGAGCAAGTCGGCTCTTTGAGCATAACAAATGGCATGATACAGACGAGCCGTCATCGTGCCTAGCGTACACTGCTGCGGCGCAAGCTCTCATTGAAGCGTCACAAAAAACATGGAGCTGCAAATCACCAGCAGCAATATTCGCAACAAATCGTGGAACTTCAACGAGTGAAATTGACTGGAAATTCCGCTGGACCTCTTCCCAATCCTTTAACAACGATCTCGGAACAAATTCGTCCCAGGCAACTCCAACTTTCCACAGATTTTGGATCAGGATTTTGCCTTGAATGGTTATGGGAGCCAACCAACCAAGGGGATCAAACACCCGAGCGATGTATTTCAAAATTGCGCGCTTTGTCAAAACCGGAATAGGGCTCGATTCACAACTACAACGAAGTGTATCACGTTCGACATTCCAAACGAGCCCCAGAACTTTAGGCTCCTCAAGCAAACCTTTGTCCTCGGCTTCGAATTTTTCACGAACGTCAGCACGGTTAGAGTACCACTCCCGAAGATTCATACAAGCGGATTTGAAAATTTCTTTGGCTTCTTTGTAGTGGGATATTGCCGTTGCCGAATCACCTTCGCCAGTAATCACGTTATCAACGTAGTGATTTTTCAACATTTTCATGGCAGTCTGACAACCATTTTTTCAACAAGTGTTGGTAAACAGTATTTGCGAGGACAAAAGGACTCGAAATTACGCCGAACGGTATTCTACAGAACCGATAAATCACCAAGTTGTCGTCTTCTGGGGAAAGATATGGATACCGCACCCAGAGAAATCTCGTAGTATCCCGATCTCGCTCTTGCAGCCCTACCTGGAGGAATGCCTTTTCGATATCACTGACGAGACCAACGCGTTGCACACGAAAACGAAGCAACAAACCACACATGTCCTCGAGCAGAACCGGTCCTCGATGAAGACAATCGTTCAAACTGAGTACATCTTTTCTGGACTTCGAAGATGCATCGTAAACAATGCGGAGCTTTGTAGTGGTCTTAGTGGGTTTTATCACGCAATGGTGAGGCATGTAATAGATTGTCGAATCATTCGTAGACGGCGGTGCCACCTCCACAACCCCGCTTGATACTTGCTCCTGAATTGTTTTGTTATACGCCTCAAGAACCGAAGGCCTGCGAGAAATTTGACGGACAAGAGAGCGCAACCGACCGTGCGCGACGTCAAAATTGTCAGGAAGTTCTGGACTTTCTTCTTTCCATGGCCAACGGGACTGGTATCGGCCATCGGGTGATTGCTGAAGAGTTTCAGTGTGGAACTGTAGCGCCTCATCATCACCAGAGCGCTGTTTCGATGGCTCAGTGATACCTATGTCTTCCAAACACCAAAAACGTTCGACTGGAAACGTCGGATCCCGAGAATTGAAACCCGTATTAAGAAGCATTACAGCAATTGTTTCCGGACCAGTGATGTCAGTTTCCACACGACCCGTGGCTATGTATCCAAGTCGAGACTGTAGAAAAACCGGACCATTTGGGTAATGTATGTGCTCAGAGCCGATGAAACTATAGTAATAATCCAATCCGACAAGGATGTCGATGGGAACAAATTCCGGCTGTGTTACAACCGGTTCCGACAACGGGAGAGATTTCATCTCTGGATATTTCTCAAGGTCAATGGGAATTTTCTGCACCGGACACGTTATTGAAGGAACGACACTAGCTATCACCTGTTGACTTGAACCATCAAGACATTTGACAGAAAACTGAACTAATTGAAATTTCATAGTTCTCCTCTTAGCAGACTGAAAGCCAGCTACTGAAGCCCAATCTTCCCCAACGATAGGTAATTTGAGGTCCAGTCGTTTCTCCTCAGTGATAAAGGTACGAGAACTAGCGGTGTCAAACAAGAGTCTAGCTTTTACGAGGGTCGAACCACTTGATCCCGACAGAGCAGCAACCGCGGTTTGCAAAATTGTCTGCATTTTATTACACTTGCGGTTGGACTCCACTTCAGATCTTTGCAGATCCGTAGCCACCGACAGTCCTGTTTCAGATTTTGCAGGGATGTCTATAGTTTCTTCACTTTGAAACTTAGTGTTGCATAAACTCCGGTGGTGACCCTGCCTACGACAATGAGCGCAAGGAACTCTACGTTTGCAGTCTCTCGCAACGTGGCCACCTCTCAGACAGACAAAGCAGCGATTCTGAATCTGTGCACGACGAGATTTAACGTCCGTGTACTTACTGCATTGATGGGAATAGTGTTTGTTGGAACAAAATGCACACTTTACTTCTCGTGACGAAAAATTTTCAGCGGTAGGTCGCGATGCAGATGAACTAGAAACTAATGCGGCAGCCGAAGACACCCCTTTTTTGAAAGCAGGCTTAGGACACCCTTCTTTCTTAACCACAGGTTTAGAACCAGTCCCACTCGAACAACTTTCATCAGGTTTATCACTCAATGTTTCGCCAAAAATGCGCTGACCTAAATCGCGAGCTCGAATTTCATCTTTTAGCCATTCGCGTAAGTTGGATAGAGTCCATGACTTGGACCCGTTTCAACGATGAAATTCAATTTTCACAAATTTCGGCAGCTTGGATAACATGATTGGTGTGAAAACCTGCCCGAATGTGTCCTCCGCAAGCCCAAGGGCCACTAGACTACGAATGTGTCGTTCACACGCATCTGCAGTTGACTGCAATTGCGAGGTGTCATGTGTGGCCTTAGGTAACGCGAGCATTGCCTCAAAATGTGCAAAAATAGCGGTTTGTTTATTCCCGAATCTCTCCTTTAATGTGTTGATGACTGCCTCATAGTTTGGAGCGGTTAATCTATAACCCTCGACACAGCTGAGGGCTTGCCCCGTAAGTAAACCCTTCAGATAGTTGAATTTATCGATGGGAGACAAAGCACTGTTCATGTGTATGGAACTTTCAAAGCTATCCCAAAACGACTGAAATTCCAAGGGCTCCCCAGAAAACGGAGATATTTCCAATTTCGGCAACCGTAACGGAGTGCTGTTTGGACCCATGATGCCCATCTCTGTTAATAGCAGGAATGCGAGCCTGCTCTTCGCTGCTTATCATCACGTTTAATTTAATAATGGTGTCCAATAAGGCATCATTATATTCTGCGGCTTCTGCGATTTCATCCATGATCTTTTTGTCATCAGTAATTTCTGCGAAAACTTGCTTATCGGCTGTTTCCAAATCATTTTTATATCTCGATAATTTCATAACTGAAACTTTCAACTGTTCAATGTTTACCGGCATCTGTCTGCTTAAGATAGGGTTAACTTTATCGGTTTCTCGCTTTACACACATCCGTAGACCTTGTCTACGCTGTTTCGCTGACATTATGGCCTTTAACTAATTCGAACGTAATGCACTGTATCAAGTAATTATTTCGTACCAGAAATACTGATAGCTTGCAAAATAACAAATCTGGTAACCAGAGATTGGTTACTTTCGAAATCCGCAAAGAAATGTGTCTTTTACAAGTAACGCGACAATATAACTGCGCTAAATCCAGCGTTGTAATGACCAAAAACTGATCATTCTTATACAGAAGAGTTCAAACTTACACCAGTAATGTTCTTCAGGTTCGAATAGGACGAAGGACCATGTACAAAAATTGCAACGTTAACTTGTCAAAACGAAGTATATGAAAACTCCAGTGCTGCTTCTGACTCTCCCGTTCACCAAAACAAACGTAGATGATAACAACAAAAAAGCAAAATACACTATAAAAGCAAGCATAAACACGCTATAAAGCATCAGTTTTAAACATATGCAAATCAGATCGTTGCCATCGCGATCTGTACAGCATGTACAAATCACCGCCGTTCAAATCGAGTTGGCGTGAAGAATCAATTCATCGTGGGACTAGGTTCTAAACCTTTTCGTTGAGCAAAGAAGGGTGTCCTAAGCCTCCTTCAAAGTATCTTCGGCTGCCGCATTAGTTTCCAGTTCATCTGCATGCCCGACCTACCGCTGAAAATTTTTCGTCACGAGAAGTAAAGTGTGCATTTTGTTCCAACAAACACTATTCTGATCAATGCAGTAAGTACACGGACGTTAAATCTCGTCGGTGCACAGATTAAGAAAATCGCTACTTTGTCTGTCTGAGAGGTGGCCACGTTGCGAGAGACTGCAAACGTAGAGTTCCTTGCACTCATTGTCGTAGGCAGGGTCGCCACCCGGAGTTTATCCAACACTAAGTTTCAAAGTGAAGAAACTAATAGACATCCCCCTGCAAAACCTGAAATAGGATTGCTGGGTCACTACGGATCTGCAAAAATATGAAGTGCAGTCCATCCGCAAGTGTAATAAAATGCAGACAATTTTGCAAACCGCGGTTGCTGATCTGTCGGGATCAAGTGGTTCAACCCCCCCGCAAAAGCTAGACTCTTGTTTGGCACCGCTCGTTCTCGTCCTTTTATCTGGCTGAGGGAGAAACGACTGGACCTCAAATTACCCTATCTTTGGGGAACATTGGGCTTCCAGTAGCTGGCTTTCGTCTCTAGAGGAGAACTATGAAAGGAGTCCGATTCGCAGTTTGAGCTTTCTGTCAAATGTCTTATGGTTCATGTCAACAGGTGATAGCTAATGTCGTTCCCTTCAATATCATGTCTCGGTGCAGAAATTCCCATTGAACTTGAGAAATCCCAGAGATGAAATCTCTCCCGTTGTGCGGAACCCGGTTTGTAACATTTACAGCCGGAATTTGTTCCCATCGACATCCCTTGTCGGATTGGATTATTCCTATTGGTCCTTCGTCGGGGCTCTACGCACAGGTACCCCCAAATGATTCGGTATTTCTACAGTCTCGACTTGGAATGCCGGTGCAGCCACGGGTCGTGTGGAAAACTGGCGTGGCGCTGGCTCCCATTGTAATGTTTCTTAATACGAGTTTCTTCATCAAATCCAACGCTCCGTCGAACGTTTTTGGTGTTTGGAAGACATGGGTCTCACTGGCCATCAAAACTCAGCGCTCTGGTGATTAAGAGAGCGCTACACTCCGCACTGAACCCCGCGATCGCTCGATGGCGCGAAATCTCTGCGTCCCCATTTCGCCGTCGAAAGAAGAAAGTCCAGAACTTCCTGAGATTTTGACGTCGCGCACGGTCGGTTGCGCTCTCTTGCTGCGTCAAATTTCTCGCCAGGGCTTCGGTTGTTGAGGCGTATGGCCAAAACAATTCAGGAGCAAGTATGCAAGCAGTGGAGGTGGCGCACCTCCGTCTACGAAATCGATTCGACAATCTATTACATGCCTCACCATTGGGTGATAATAAAACCCAGTAACCGCTACAAAGTTTCCGTATTTTACGATGCATCTTCGAAGTGCCAGAAAGGATGTACTCAGTTTGAACGATTGTCTTCATCGAGGAGCCAGTCTCGAGGGCATGTGTGGTTTGTTGCTCCGTTTTCGTGTGCAACGCATTGGTACTGCAGTCAGTGATATGGAAAAATGATTCCCTCCGGGTAGGGTTCCGAGAGCGAATCGGAATCTACTACGAGATTTCTCTGAGTGCCAGATCCACGTCTTCCCAGAAGGCGACAACTTCGTGATTTGTGGGTTATCTAAAATTCCGTTCGTAATTTCGAGTCCTTTTTGTCCTCGCAATACGTTTACCAACACTTGTTGAAAAATGGTTGTCAGACTGCCACAAAAATGTAAAGTCACTACGTTGATAACGTGATTACTGGGCGATGTGGTGATCGGCAACGGCAATATCCCACTACAAAAGAAGCCAAAGAAATTTTCAGAATCCGCTTGTAAGACCTCCGGGAGTGGTACTCTAACATTGCTAACATTCGTGAAAATTCGAAGCCAAGGACAAAGGTTGCTTAGGAGACCTTAAGTTCTGGGGCTCCGTTTTCACATGTCAAAACGCAGAAATACACTTCCAGTTGTAGTTGTGAATAGAGCCCTATTCCGGTTTTGCAAGCGCGCAATTTTGAAATACGTCGCTCAGGTGTTTGACTCACTTGTGGTTGGCTCCCATAACCATTCAAGGCAAAATCCTGATCCAAAATCTGTGGAAACTTGGAGTTTCCTGGGACGAAATTGGCTTCCGACATCGTTGTTAACGCAATTTGCCGGAAACGTTAAGCGGAATTTCCAGTCAACTTCCGGCTACGTTGAAGTCGCGCGATTTATCCACAAATATTGTCCTCTGGTGATTTGCAGCTCCATGTTTTTGTGACGCTTCAATGAGACCGTGCGCCACGGCCGTGTTGCGCTAGGCACGATGAGCGGCTGCGTTTTTATATGCCATTTGTTATGCTGTAAGAGACGACATACTCCGCTGCAAAACCAGCAAACAATTCCGAGGCTTGAGTTAATTGCGGTAGTGATCGGTCTCCGGCTTAGCTTTGTCGAACAAGGCAGTTGTTATGTGTGTCCAACAAGGTCATATGGACGTACTCTTCAGTCCACACTTCATTGGATCAAACGGTCGCAGGTGTCTTCGAAGTTTGTTGGGGGAATCCGACTGAAGGAAATTCAGAGCATTAAATGTTTGTTTGGTTTCGCTATCAAGTCCTGAGGATAATGCCCGCAATCTTTCCCCTTCCCGAGGTTGCAATGCCTATTCGTTCTCAGTGCGAAACATTGGTGGAAAGGGACCCCTGGCTGCTCACTGCCGCAACAGTTGGCCTCATGATGAAAGTACGAAAGTGAGATACCAATTAGAGGAGAAATCCTGGTACGCCGAGAGTGTGGGGTGACGCCTAGGGGCGGCAGATTAGTACCTGGGATCAACATATCTCCGTTTTTCGTCAGTTAATTAAGGCTTTGCTCCGCTGCTTTTCATTCGTCTTCAGATTCATTCACAATATTCGTTGTTCTGTCACGAACAAAAAAGGGGTCCTTTAGATGCCTGCGAAATAAAACGCGGGCCCGGAAAAGTTGGGTTGCGCAGATCACAATTGGAAAGCTACCGCGAATTGGTTTCATTGTCAGGGTGCTGTGTGGCCTAGAGGTATTGGCAGACAACTGGATCTCTTTCGGGATCGTGGCGGTCTCCTTCGTTGTGATGGGAAAACTCAAAGTGCAAATTTGGATTATGATACAAAATATCCCTCTTTTGCTTCCAAAATCGTCGCCTTTCACTCGTCTTGTAATTGCCAGTTGTCATACCAGGTTGCTGCATGCCGGTGTTGCCCGAACGCTCACTGTTCTTCAACGGTCGTTCTGGGTTGTTGGTCGGACTAAACTATAGTAATAATCCAATCCGACAAGGATGTCGATCGAAACAAATTCCGGCTGTGTTACAACCGGTTCCGACAACGAAAGATTTCATCTCTGGATATTTCTCA